>VYXD01000888.1:285246-314265 GCA_013397195.1 Hylia prasina | reverse complement strand
GAAGGCGCCGGGCCCCCGTGCGGTCCCACCGCCGGAGTCACCCGCGCCTGGAGCCCCGGCCAGCGCCGCGCCCGCCGGCCTCACCGAGCCTCTGCCGCCTGCCCGCCCGCCCTCAGCTCAGCCCGCAGCAGCGGAGCAAAACCAGCACAACTACGGAACAATCCCAAAGCAGGTGCCGCAGGAACAGCGCGCATTCCCCCTCCGCAGAGAACCTTTTCCTTCCAGCACTCACCAAGAACCTCCTCAGTGGTGCGGTATCGGTAAACAAAGAAAAGAACGCGGCTTCGTGCTGTCCTAGAGATAGGAAATAGAATTTAGTTTAAATTCACTAAGCATTCAAGCATGAACAAATTAAATATGTTATTCCGTCCACCTGAGCCTCCTGTATTGCGCCAACCTTGCCCTGAAATAACCCCTCTGCTTCACAAACAATCTGGCACGCTTATTAAAACCTTAAGCACAACTTTGTAAGGCTGCAAAATACGGAAAGTTTAAAGCAAATAAACAGGTACAAAAGAGCTGGGTTGTGATCCGCTGTGCTTTATGACTCCAAGACTTCTTTGCAAACGGGAGAGCCGTGTTTCCTTTTTTAAAAAAAGAGCGGAGATCCTCATTCACCTCTCTCTGCGCTTCTGCGTGGAGATAAACACTAAGTAGCACTAAATTCGTTTAACTGTCTATGATTTTCCCCTCTACACGGCACCTACGAGATCCTTGACCAACCATCCAGCAGATGCACAGGCGGCAGCAGAATCTGAGTTTCGTCTCACACTCGTCTAATCTGACCAAGTTTCGTAAAGAACAACCAAAACCAGGCAAAACCCGCGAACGCTGGGCAGCCTCTCTGCCAAGAGCCAGGAGGAGCAGCAGCAGCTTTCCATTCCACACGGGCATGCTCAGGCTGACCGGAGAGATGCGACGATTAGCGACCCACGGCGCCGCGGCTGCCGGGCTGTGCGTGCCAGGCCGCCTTCCCTACTTCTGCCTACGGGTTTAGCCAGGAGCACACGGACAACATCAGAACACTGTGAAACCTCGTGTCCTAGAGCGAAGCTGCGGCGGGACTGACACCGCCGCGCCCTCACTCCCCCCCGCTCCTACCGAGCGCCACCGCGGCTGCAGCCCGGGGCGAAGCCTCCGTAGCGCTTACAGCGGAGGTCAGCGCCGCCAGCCCGGCGGGCCCAAGGCGGCTGCTCAGGGCGNTTGGCAGTGGTATGCCTGCAGCCGCCGCCCGCCCGCGCCCGCAGCCTCCGCTTCGTGACGCTGGTGAGGGGAACGGGGGGACGCAGGGGGAGCCGGGCCGGGCCGGAACGGCCGGGCCGGGCTGGGGTGACGCGGTGCCGCCCGCAGGTGTACCGGCACGGAGACCGCTCGCCCATCAAGGCCTTCCCGCGGGACCCGTACCAGGAGAGCGCCTGGCCCCAGGGATTCGGGCAGCTCACGCAGGTGCGAGCGCGGCGAGGCGAGGTGTGGGGGGGCGGCGGGGGCCGGGCCGGGTTCCGGACCGCCGGTGACGCCCGGTGCCGTTGCAGGTGGGGATGCGGCAGCAGTGGGAGCTGGGCCAGGCCCTGCGGCGGCGCTACCGAGACTTCCTCAGCGACACGTACCGGCGGCAGGAGGTCAGTGCCAGCCCCCCGCTCAGGGAGCGGCGCTCTCGGCCGCCCCACGGTGGGCCCGGGCCGCTGCGCGGGCCAGGGCTGCGGGTGGCTCCTTTGGGAAGGGAAACGCTGTGACTCGTCTCCAAGTATTTTCGTTCCTTAGCCGATGCCCACTGCAGAAAGAAGAAAAAAGGCCCAAGGACAGGCTCTGTGCTGAGTCTGGCCGCGGGGCACGGATCGGCCCCGTCTCAGCGCTGCCCTCGCAGCGGGTGCGAAGGCAAATCCAACCAGAGTTGTGGCACTGTCCAAGTCGCCCACTCTGAAGTCCAGAGAACTAAACGGCGATGTGTGTTGTAGCTGCTTTTGTTTCTTACTCGAGCTTGTGAGATTTTTTTTTTCCTGTTACAATAGTTCACAAGAATGCAGCCCGTGTTGGCCCTGCCCTCCCCAGTGCACTTGAGGTACAATCTCACCAGAGCCTGTAAATATAAGTAGTGGTTACTGGCCAGGAATGGCCCTCTCATTTACTTTCGCCTGTAAAGGATTGACAGCTTCAGTCGCCCAAAGCCATTCATTCCCTTCTCTCTCATTAGGATGTTCTCACACTTTATAATAATTCTTGAGAAACTGGTAGGTTTCTTTTGAAAAAAGTCAGAGCTCTTGTGGAACTATATACTAAGCACAGGGGAAGTTATAAAAGATATAAAAAAATAAGGAAATCAAAAATCCTCCCAGGTACCCCCGCTAATAATCAACTGGTATTGAGTCAATTGAAACATGAACAGGTGTCCAGAGGAGAGGCTGGTACAGATGGACAGCAGGCAGCCAAGGCCTTTTGTCCTACTACACGCTCTGCACCACTTCAGGTATTTTATTTGAGCTCCATTAAGCTGATTGAACAGATGGGGCAAACTAAGAATCCCCATACACTTTTTCTCATTTCTCCCCTTCTAGGGCTTCCCAGTAAGAACCCAGCTTGTCACAGCTCAGATTACATCCCTTCTTTGACATTTACTTCATCAACAAAACTTCCAGCCTTGGCTCAAATACAGATCCTTTAACTATCTTCAGTAGTTCTTTTCCAAACACACTTCACTCTTATACAGATTCTGCAAGTCGAAACTGTTTTCCTTCTCTTGCTTGAGAAAGAAAAACAAACCAAGACATGTGCAAACAAAAACTGTTCTGCTAACCAAGCCTGAACCCTTGCTCAAGTTGAGCAACCTCCCTTGTAACAAGTGTTGCCTCTGGGTGACACCATATGACCGTCTGTCACCTGACTCAGCGACAAGCTGGAGCCTGGCAAAAGGTGCTGAAGAAAGCATGTACACTCAGGGCTTAATTGCTTGGGGTTTTTATGATACTTCTAGAATTAGGTCCTTATCTTTTAAAATATTTCCTTTTTATTTCTTCAGTTACCAAGGATAGAAGCAAACCTGTCTAATGAGTACAGGGTCAGTTTTTTCAAGCCACAGTTAAGAGGTAAAAGTGGGCAGACATTGATTTCAGAGAAAAGATCTGTGACTGTAAAGTTTCTCATTTTCACATGAGAGAGATTGTACAGAGTATATATATTTTATATTCCTTTCTAACATTTTAAAAAATCCCTATCTTTACATTATGTTTCATTCTTCAGGCTTTTTGTTCTTGTTTTGGATCAAACATGCTGTTTCCTGGGACATTCTTTTAGGATTTCCTGTTGTTCCTTTTGTTTTATCACTGGTTTCTCTCCAATTTCCCCTTAACTGTTTTCAGTACACAGAAGCCAGAGTAGTGAAGTTTTGCCATTTTGACCTTCTGAACATTGCTGTATTTTTCTAATTTCTCCTTTTTTCTAGCTCAGATCTCTCTCTTCTGAGCTCTACAATGATCAAGTCTTGGCCCATTATTCCCAAGAGCCCACAATGATCAGATAAAATCCCAACCCTCCCTGTTTTTGTTTACTCTCCTTTTGGCCAGATCACTCTTGTCTGTTTCTCAGATGTAAAAACTGAGGCTTGAAGAAGCCATTTCTTTTCCTGAGCACAGTCAGTCATTCCTAGAACTGACAACAAAATACAGGAGTTTGCCTCAGACCTGCTCTGCAAATACAGCGCGTTTCTTATCTGTGCCCATAGTTTTCTGCATCTTTGTCTTCCTCTTCTCTGACTCAGACTGAAACTCAGACTCAGACTCCTTTCTATCTGTAACCTCTGCACAGTGCACCTGGGTATCCCACTGATCCAGACCAGACAGCTCCAGTATTAGCCAGCAGATTGTCTGTGTGTGTGTCCTTACAGCATCAGCAGGCCTAGTCCCTTCACTCCTGTGCCCCAGTTGTCCGTGAGCAGCTGCAGGGCGCTTGGCAGCGTTCCTGTGCCTGAGCATCACCACGTGAAGAGTGTCAGTAACAGTGCACTGTCCCTGTCCTGGCAGATCTTCATCCGCAGCACGGACTGTGATCGGACGTTGATGAGTGCAGAGGCCAATCTAGCAGGCCTCTATCCCCCAGAAGGACAAGAGATGTTCAACCCTAACATCTCCTGGCAGCCTATCCCTGTGCACACAGTGCCTGAGTCTGATGAAAGGGTAAGTTCGTCTCAAAGACATGTATTGACTACGCAAGTAGTGTAGTGTCCAAAAATGTTTGCTACAGTTTGATTCAGATTGTCTGGAGCTTCTCTTGGGACCTACCTTGTAGAGGTTTCTCTTATTTTCATAAAAAGATGAGAAAATTCAGGGGCTGGGTTCACTCAACATGTCAGGTGCAACACCCAAGCAGATTATACATGGTCTGGAGTGTGCCAGCAGGCAGTACTTGAGGCTGTTTATGGATGCAGTCAGGGTTTCATTACAGTTGTGCATGTTTACTGCAAATTCTGTACTCAAGCATTCTTGGTGACCTGGCTGCTCTTGTCTCTGCCCAGCTACTGAAGTTCCCTTTGAGCCGTTGTCCACGGTATGAACAGCTACAGACTGAAACACGGCACTCAGCAGAATACATAAATAAGACCAGAGAGAATTTGGTAAGTGATTGTTTGCATGCGATAAGGAGGTTCTAGGCTTGTAGTTATCGTCTCTGTATAATCAGAGCTCTGAGAAAAGGGAAGGGATACCAGTGCATATAATACAGTATGAGATTAGAAAATTGAAGACCTTTCTCTTTTCTCCAACCTACAGCAATTCCTGCAGATGGTGGCAAAGGAGACTGGGATCCGGGATATCTCTCTTGAGAGTATTTGGAGTGTGTATGACACACTGTTCTGTGAAGTAAGTCTGGCCATCATCTTCCACCCACTGGAATCTGCTCTGTAGGATTCACTGGATCTGTTGGAAATTATTTTACAAAATCCCATGAAACGGCTTCTCACCCTACAATCAGAAGTAACATTCTAATTTCAAAATAATAACAGTTGTTAATAATCACACTGTTATGTCCACAGAGTACTTGCTAACTTTGTCCAGTGTCTTTCAGTGGCCCTCAGCCCCCAGGGAAACAGATGCAGGTACACCAGAAACCCTCTACTCCCTAGAGGAATGTGCCAAGAATTACCTATTTTTGCAGCCTATAACCTCTCACTCTGTAGCTCAGATACATATCATGTCAGAGTCAGAAAGAGTCCCACCTGTGTAATAAGTATCTCTTTAAAGTCACTAGAAAATGACTGCAATCTGAAATCTTTAGATCTCTGTGGACAAGCCTAAGTCTAATAGGGTAGAAATGAGATCTCTGAAAACGGAAGAAACATTATGATTAAGTTGGGACCTTAATTAGGACTATTCCTGGTGCTACCTCTATCTCTCTTTACTTCAAATCAATCACTTTTCTTTCTGTGCTTCTGTTAATGCCATATCTAAAAGAAAATAATGCTATCCTAAGTTAAGTGGGGTTCACTCACATCTGTTTTTGACCTATTTTTAAGGTCCTTTGTCAAAGACTCTAGAGACAGATGTTACTCTTTACCATTTGGGATGAGGACACCAAACTCTGTATTTGAGTTGATTTCTGTTGAAAGCACCTCTCATGAAGAAATTGGGTTAGCTGTGCTGTGATAACACTGAACTAAAGGTCACATATCCAGGAGACTTAAAGTTGTTACACACAAGTTTCTCAGTGTGTAACTGTACAGCATGATGAAGTAAATTAAAGACATCTTTCATGTCAAATAGTGAATTACTGAATTATGGACACAGTAAACCAAAGCATTTTGACACTGTGTCACACTAATTCTATGGATGTGCAAGACTGCTTCACTCACTGGCAGTGTTATACAGTGGTGTGCACTATTTTGGGGGTGTAAAAGAGAATTAGGGAATTGCACTTTGCTAGGTAAAGTAGCAGCTTGGGTTGCTGCAAGCTGAGACTATTCCAGTCCAGAGCTGCATTGTACTATGTGAATTTGCCCTTTGTATCACAAACCTGATTTCCTGTCCTGTAACAATCACAGTGAATCAACTTCTGTTGGTAACAAAATATCCTTTGGTCAGAGGGATCAAGAATTTCAGATCTTCTTCATTTTCAGGAGTCACTTAATGAGCTCGCAGATTGGGCCAGCTACAACCACTATAATCCCCATAACCTTGGAGAACAGCCCACAGTCCCAAAGCAAAACCGTAATGTTAAGGAAAGAGTATTTGTCACTCAGAACTGTACCCTCAGGCTGATTGCTCTCTTCAGCTCCTTTGGTCTTCCTCCTTTTTAGTAAGTCATGCAAAAAGTGCCCTGAAGAGGATTGTTTTTCTCACCTGAGCCAGCAGAGTCATTCTACTATCTGGATGGAGGAAATAAAATTAAGTCCAAGAAATAACTGAACTTACTGGCTATTCTTTTTGTAAATTAATGAAGAACTAACTAAATATTTAAGCTGTTGATGGAATTTCTCTGAACTGCTCAGACAGTATGGGCCCTTAAGGATATTCACCCTCAACTTCTGGAAGTCTAATGGGATGTGGTAAAGAAAATTGTTCTCAGTAATTCTGGGAAACCACAACTGCTGTTTGTGTGCCATTATAACTAATCCTTTCATGTAATGAGTTGGCTGTAAAGCAAGTTCTTCTCTTGGTTCCCAGTTCTTGGCCTCTTGGGTTTGAGTACAGGGCTCTGCCAGTGGAGCATCACACTGTTATGTCCACAGAGTACTTGTTAACTTTATCCAGGGCCTTTCAGTGGCCCTCAGAGCCTCCAGGGAAACAGATGCAGAAACCCTGAGTTTGTGTTCAGTCGCTTCTCTGTGTTTTTTTCTTTCACTGCATGCCATCTGCAGGGAAGAATCAGCCACATGTAAAGTTAATGCCCTAAGATTATTGTATCAATTACAACATAACCTTGCATTACCGCTGTGCTTTCACAGAAATGTAGCTCCTAGGTTGCAATCTTTATTCTTCTCATTACTATTTTCTGAAACAACATCAAAACCCACATATATTCCTTGTATGCAGGGTGAGGTCAGAAGCACAAATAGGAAAGGGGCATATTGCATATTTTAAATAGTGTAGGAAAGCAGCAGCAGTATGGGCAGGCCTCCAGACACCCTCCCCTTCTCTATTTAATCCGTGACCTGTGCTACCTGCACATGAATATTCTGTTTCTCTTTCTAGCAAGCACACAAAATGGATTTGCCTGGATGGGTGACTCCAGATGTCATGACTCAGTTGAAGGAACTAAAAGACTTTGGTTTTGAATTTCTGTTTGGGATCCACAATCAGGTAGAAAAAGCTCGTCTGCAAGGCGGTGAGTGCACCAGGGAGGGAGCCTCGTGCTGCTCTGTCTGGCTTTTGCCTCTTACCAGCTGTTCTCTTTCCTCAGGGGTCCTGCTGGATCACATAAGGAAAAACCTAACCAAAGCGGCAAATGTTTCTGCCCATCAGAACCTAAAACTACTTGTCTACTCAGCGGTAAGTTAGAGCTGGGGCTGGCTTTTATCCATCTCCTCCTCCTTACAGGGGATTCGGGCTTGGTGATAGTTTTAACCCTTTCTAGCTTCCCTACAGCCCATGCAGTGATCAGGACATGCATCTTTGCCTCTGACTGGGTGGGAGATGCAGTATCTGGCATCGTTCCTCTGCAATCCCGGAGGAAAATTCCCAATGTGTCCTTGTTCCTGTTAGCTCAGGCTCATGAACTAGAGTGGCAGACTTTGGGGAGCCACTGCTCTATTTATTTGCTAGATGGGTTGACGCTACTCAAATGTGATGTTTCAGAAGTGTGGATACAGTTGTCTCCCCTTTCCAGCAGCCTACTGCCTGGAAAGTCAAGCATCTCTTACGTATTGGTCTCTAGGGATTAATTCTCAAAAAACAGTGCAGGATATATATGGCTGTTTCACTTCCTCCCCTTCTCTGGCGCCATCACAGACCACTGTTCTAGCAGTACAGTTCCTCTCCCATTTTCCAGATGGAAGTTACAAAGGTGACGTCCCCTCAGCACTGCCTTGTCCATTACTGGTATGGTCTAAGCTGCCCTGCCACATCCCTAAGGGTGACTGATTCGGTTTTTTTCCCTCTTTCTCAGCATGACACCACACTTGTGGCACTGCAGATGGCTCTAGATGTCTACAACAAGATCCAAGCACCATACGCCTCATGTCATTTATTTGAACTGTACCAAGAGGATGATGGGTGAGGGCTGCAGTAAAGACGTCTGCTGTGATTTCACCTCGAGGGTTAGATACCTAGGCTAGGCTCCACTCTTGGGGTGTGCAATATTGTTCCTAGTGGCAGACTCTCATGAGGAAGACTTATCACCAGAATAAAGGAAAGGGTGTGCACACTGAGTTTTTGGGAAGGGATGACTTCAACTTGAAGAAAAAAAAAACCATCTTCTTGTGTTTCGTTTTCAGTAACTTCTCTGTGGAGATGTTTTACCGGAATGAGAGTGGGAAGGAACCTTTCCCATTGACAATCCCTGGCTGTCAGCATAAATGCCCATTGCAAAGATTCCTGGAACTTACAGATCCTGTTGTTCCCCAGGACTGGGAGCAAGAATGCAAGGTATCAAGCAGCATGCATGACACAGGTGAGCCCAGGCCTGACCAGAGTGTGGCAGGAGGGGAAAGTCTGGATGATACCATGCTGACCACTTATTTTCTCCCTTACAGAACTCTTTGTGGGTTTGGCTGTGTGTGGATCCATTCTCCTTCTCCTTATTATTCTCCTCTTGACTGTACTCTTTCGCCTACAGTCTCAGCCCCCTGGCTACCGGCATGTTTCCAATGAAGGAGAAGAGCAGGCCTGACAGTTGCTTCAACTCCTTCCCAGGCAGTAGGGGGGAGTTGTGTTGCCCCTAAGGATGATTGGGCACCTTCAGCTACTCAGCATTCTTCTGTTTTGGCCTTTACTTCCCAGAACAAAGCTGGACTTGATTTCTGGATGCTTTCTGAAGGTGACACCCTTAAGAAAGAACTGAGAAAAAGAACTGAGCTACTCTAAGGAAATGACACCTTAACTTTGAAGCCAATATACTGTGTGGTGCCCTGGTCCTCATACAGCTTACCTAGTCTGGGATTCCCAACATGGCCAGTTTCAAGTTTTCTTGCTTTCAAGTGACTGCAAACGTTTCCACTCACCATGACTGTGGCAGAGAAGCTTGGGCCTCCAGCAGCTGCCACATCCAGTTGCATTTCTCTTCAGGGTCAACCTACTTTGAGTGCTTTTCCCTCACACCATAGGGCTGCTTATGGTGGAAAGGGTGGGCTTCAACTGAGGGTGCAGCTCACCAGCAATGCACCAGACTCATCTCCTGTCCATGCAGAGGGAACTGCTGCAGATGATGGGAGACATGTAAAGTGTTTCTTGAGGTTGCTGTCAAACAGTTGCTGTTGGCAACAGCGTTTTTTACCCTCTTCACATTGTGGGTCAAGAGAGGACTGTATTGAAATCAGGACAAGACTGAAAACCTAGTAGTTTTCAATCAATCCTAGGATTTGGCTCAGAGTAGAACCCAAAGAAGCTCTAAGAGCTTCATGAGAGAGAGCAATTCCTGTGACCGAAGCAAACCCACTCTCAATTTCTTGTGCAGTGTTGGCTCTAGAAAGAAAACTTGCCCTAGATAAGAAACCTAGTTTCTTTCTAAAGATCCCGTTTAAATTTTACTTCCTACATCTGAACTTCAAGGATCTAGTAAAGGGAGTATCCAGTACTCCAGGCAGTCCAGATTTCAGCCCAAGGAATATGCTTCACTAGCAGAATATTTTTATGCTGTAATTAAGAGATGTAGCAGAGCTGTTTACCTAAGACTAGATTGAATGCCAAGTTCTATAGTTTTTCTTCCTATCTTCCCTACCAGATGGACAACAAGCAAACATTAAGGACCAGAGTTGGCAGATGACTGTGGATTTGTCACACTTGCGCATTTTGTCCAAAGTGTGATTCTTCTCCAGCCCGGCCTCTCTGCACACTGGAGCTGCTGCAGAGACCTTCACACCAAGTGCTCACCACCTGCCTTGTAGTTTTTCGCACAAAATGAGAGACTGCAGAAGGCACTAGAAACACAGGCTCTTCACATGGTGATAGTGCACATTCACTTCCTACTTTTATTTCCCTTTCTTGTGCAGTTCCCTTCCCCTCTTGGATGCAGAAGCCAGTTCTTAGGTTACAAACATTTCCTTTTGTTCCCCCTAAGGAGTACCGTGGGGACTTTTCTCCACACCGTAATCAGCATCTGCCAGCATGGGAACCCTAAATCAGCAGAAGCAGCTTGCTGTTCTCAGCATCTTTCTCACCTTTTTGTCCTCTGAAGATACAAACTAGGTCTCCTGCACAGCAAGACAGTCATAAAGAAAAAGGCACTGCCTGTGAGAACAGGCACAAGAAAGAGGTAATAGAAAGTGCATTTAAGAGGACCAGACCTGTTATTTTTAAAGGCACCAAATTTTGCACACACACAGGAAAGGTTTCTATGATGATTTAGACGTTTTGACTGTGAATGACTTTCTGTACTTGTTCCAATACATTTCATTATTAAAATCAATTTCGCACTGAACTCTACTCTTCTTCTCTAGGAGCTCACAAGGTTAGCACCAATGTGCTCAGTGTTGGAAAGCAGGCAGAATTTACTGCAGCATACCCCCCTGAAGGAATTCCCTGTTTCACAATCCCACCCATTGCACAGGGAGTTTTGACATAAACTGGTTTTGAGTGCAGCAGTTATGCATAGACACAGCTGATGATGCATCCTGTCCCCTGGAGGGGCCCGCTGCAGACCCAGTACTACGCCTGGTACTTCTACCATGATTGTACTCACAGCCCTCCTGTAGAAAGGTCTCAAACTTCTCCCCTACAAAAGCACTTCAGCAGTATCCTCAAAGCAGCCACTCTATTTTAGTTTAGTACAAAATTTTATTGATATTAATGCAAAACTATAAACATGAACGTGAAGAATCTGCACAGGCCTGGAGCCCATCCCATCAACCTCTGGGACAGCAGCAAGGCCCCAGGCAGCCTTGTAAACAAACTAAAAAAAGCAAAACTTAACTGTTTAACAACAGTCCAGATTTGGCTCTGAGCAGGGGTGTTTGGAAGAAATCCCTCATTTCTGCTTTATAACACTCTTACCAAACATTCTGAAGCAGAGAGGCATGGGTGAACAAAAATTACCTAATCATTGGCAAGAAACAGCCTAGAACTCTGAAAATAGAAACTACAGAATCAGTAGGTGCCCAGCTCCATACTGTCCTTGTAATCAATGACCGAGACCTCTGGTATCCTGTTCTTTGTGGTCCAGTTAAACAGCTGCAAGCAGGGAACAGGTTAAGCCTGATGTCTTGAGAAACACATTTTCCAAGCTTGCATATGGGCGAGCTTGGTGTTTCCTTAGGATATCCAAGCTATCCGTGACTTCACCCCTGTGAACATTCTATCTTTTCAGGATGTCAATCCTGTTAGCAGATGGTTTCTCAACTTGGTTGGACTAGAACAGGCTGGGGATCCTGTCATGAGCTGCTCCACTGCAAACTACAGGAAATGGGAACCTCTGACAAGTGATGACAAACAGATACGGTAGGCTGAAAGCAGTAACTTCAGCGAGATGTAGGAACATCTTCAAAGTTTTCCTAGTGCCTCAGAAAACGAGTAGTAACTCCACTTGGAGGAACCAAGTACTGACACAACTTCCTAGAAAGGTAGGCCAAGAGGATCAGGGAAGCAACATCAGATCTGGGAAGGAAGGACAAAGTCTAATTCCCCTGCACGGCTTACACTGCCCATTGCCAACAACTGAGTTTGTACCCTGGGATTCAGAAAGGATCAAAATACTAAATCAGGTCTCTAGATCCATCTCTTTTCACTTCCTTCCCTGTGGTTTAGAATCACTGCCTTTTGTTTTCATCTTCTCCAGCTCCCCAGACATTAACTTAGCTTTTGAATTTGCTTGTGGCAGGGTTTGCCTGCCTCTGCCCTCCATGTCTGGATGAACTGCAGCTTCCAATCCCCTGTTCTCTCATGGTTCAATCTCCTCACTTGTCATGGCTTTCAAAAGATGTTCATGCTTCTTGGCCGCCATCTCCTCCTGGTTCCAGATGAGAATATTAAAGCCTGAGAAGAAAAATTAAATGCTGTATATCAGAAACTCTACATCAATCATAATACCTTAGGCTATGTCACTTGAATGTCAGAAATTCAAGACTTTTTCTAAGGTATTTCCAAAGTATAGAGGATGCAAAAATAGTTATTGCAGATGCTGTGTCCACAGATCTAAGAAATATAAGTAATTCCTAATCTCTTCTGTCACAGGTCTAAGACCTAAATCTATAGCCAGCTAAATTAATCCCACACAGCCTACAAAAAACTGACTAAACTTGGCTCTGCAGCCTAGGAAATGACATAAATCAAACAGAGGGAAACGGTACAGCCTAGCAGGAAAAGGCTTTCCCCCCTCCATTGTTTTTTTCTACTGCTTCATGGATGGCATGGAATAACAAGCCAATCCTTTTCTGGGACTAAACCCACACGTTTACTGCCCCAGGTTCTCTTTACTTACCCATGCCAGAAGCCAGTGTGTCTCCCATAGGGTTAAATTTATTGAGCTGGAAATGAAAACACAGAGTCTGTAAGAGCGTCACTGCTTATATAACAGTCATAAGAGCACCACAGCTTATATAACAGCAACAAACCATCTGGAAAAACCAGTGTTCCCTAAGAGTATCACAAAAACCCCAAAAGGACCATGGACTAGCCCTGCTTGAGTCAGCAGTTTCAGCTGGCAGCCACATCCCATGACAGCGTGAGTCTGTCACAAGTGAACTGGATATGGTTCTAGTCCCACACCATGCCTCTTTCCCACAGAGCAGTGCTGTTGACAGCCCTTTCAGCTGCAGCACTGAACTCACCGAGATGATCCCAGAAGCGTTGGGATCGTAGAGCTGACAAACCATCTCGCCGCTGTTTCCATCGAACACATCCACGGTTCGCAGCTCGTTCAGCGTGTACCCAGGGAACTTGGGGTCTGGGTAGCGACCTACGACAATGAGGTCATAGCGAGGGTGCCACGTTGCCTGAACAGAAAACAGTCATGGAAAGCTTAGAGAAAGGGACAGAGCTCAGCACAGACACAATCCAGACAACTGACACTGGGAGCAACTCCTGCTATATCCACCCACAGCCTGAGGAACAGTGCTCCACTGGGAGTTGCAGCAGTGTAAATATCCACCCACCACTATAGTACCTTGACCAGAAATCAGACCATTTCTGATTTGCAGATGGCTGCCAGCACCAAGCATGATGCTCCTCTTAGACTTTACTCACCTTAATAGGTGTGAGGTGCTGAAACTGCCTATGTGGATGTGGAATCAGATGCTGTGGCTTGGTCCAGTCTGAAGATGAGTAAACCCTGATTTCATTGTGCTGGTCTGTGCTCAGAAGCTTGGCACCATGCGTTGGGCTGAAGTAAGCTAGGAAAGTGGGACAATAAGGAAAACTGAAGATCACAACACTGCGACTGACAAGAAACACAAGTGTCACATTTTGCTGATTGAAAAATCCATCACTATTTCTTTAACTGGGATGTGAATATGGCTGTGTGTCCCAACAGATAAGACTTTGACACGACAGATTACCTGTCCCAAACTCAAAACTCTTACAAAAAGTAAGCTGAAACCTACTGTGCTGGGTTACCTAAGAAGAAATTTTTTTCTCATTTCAGAATCACAGGAGGAAACACTGCAAAGGAAGGAACTTGCTCATTCAAATGGAAAGACAGTGGAATAATGAGATGGACACCTGCAGTTTGGACTCCCATCAACTGGTAAAGTTGCACCCAAGAAACAGAGGTTTGAGTTCCATTTTCTGCTCTTGTTAAAGGGATTGCCCCAATAAATTCAGTTTCCTAATCTCAGCCACTGTTGCTTTCAAACTCACTTCTAAGGTACAGTGTCACAGTTTGTATAGCAAGTCTTAAGAAGGTGCTGCAGCTGCCCTAGCCACCTCCTTGCTTCTGGCCACACATTCCCAATAGCTTCTTTGCTTTAATTAGCATGCAACTTGGAATCTGAGCAAAACCTAACACTGCCACCACAATAAAAGCTGAGCCGAGTGGACTTTCTGCAGACATCTATGCAATTAAATCCTTAACTCACCTGCATTGACAGGTTTCTCATGTGGAAGCAGATGAAGAAAGTTTGTTTTGTTTTTGATATTTCTGAGGTCCCAGATTTTGACTGTCTGATCCACAGATGCTGTGGCAAACATCCACTCACATCGTGAGTTAAACTCTACATGAGTCACTTTCTTCTTGTGCAGTTTCAGCTTCCAGATCTGCAGCAAACAGAAAATCATGTAGAAAAAAATAATCAAGATCTGGAGTAAAGAAATGAAATTATAATCTACTAGTGTTGAGGAAAGAGGTCTCACATTTATAGAGTAACAAAACTTCTAAAATACACCAGGAGTGTATTCATCGGAAACAAGAAATGAAAAGAATGACCTTGGGAAATAACTATTTCATTCTAGAAAAACTCTGATCTGCCAATTTATTATGGCTATGAGAAAAAAAACCACAACCCCTTCATGGAGGGAAGTATTAGTGCCACTGTACAAAGCAAGATCACATCTGGAAGACTTTAAGCAGTGCCAGCCTTTCACTTGCAGAAAGATTTAAACAAACTGGAACACGTAGAGAAAATCTGCTGCCAAGATGACAAGAAGGAAGGAACTGCTTTGTGTGGAAAGCCAAAAAACCTTGCTTCAAGTAAAAAAGGTGAGAGGATATATAACTGGCTTCTAGAAACACATGAGCAAAGAAACATGAGGGTAGGACAAATATTTCAATCAACAACAACAACTAAACACAAAGTGGCCATGAATAAATTTCCGTAAAAGCCAGAAGGTTATCTCTAATCTAGAGGCTGAAGCTGGCCATCCTCCCTAGAATAATGGATATTTCCCAGCTGCAGAAAAGACTGTCACATTCTTTCAGGGGGAACAAAGTAAGTCAGCAACTAATGCTGAATAAGGACAAGTGACCTGGAGCACTCCTGACTCTGCCCACTGCTTTACCCAGCTGCCTCTGGCCACAGCTCATTGGGTAGCAAGCTTTTGCAGATATTACCCTGACATGCAGGAGAGAGGGCAGTGCCAGTGTGACAGTACAGCAGGCTCTGGAAGGGCCACTCCAACTATTCTCTCCTCTTTCGCTACTACTCCAGACTCAGTCTGCCTCTGCCTGCCCTCTCGTGTCCAATGGCAGGAGTGCAATTCCCATCCCAATATTCACTGCATTCCTGCTCTGTGCCTACCTGCAGGTCAGGGAAGGGTGTACAGCAAAGCAGTACCTCCTAAATGACTCCCATTAGGGCACCAAGTTTCTGGAAGCGTGGTTGTTGGCAGAGGGTGCTCACATCTGCAAGTTATCCTATAATTAATTACTCTGGCTAGCAGCAAATACTCTTAATGAAGAGGTAGCACATGCCATGTTTAAAAATAATTACCATTACACTCAACAATGTAAAATGTCTACTGGGTGCCAGAAGTGGAGGATTTCTCACCACCCAGACAATGAGTGAACTGATCTCCTGAGCTGCAAATCACTTGCTCCTCTTTCCAGGGTCCCTGCAGAGTAGGGAAACACATGAGCCATGAAGATTCCTATAGAGGAGATGCTGCATGGAGTCATACAAACCTCTTCACCAGAAGTGCTGAGCAGGACCACGTTGCCCATATTATCACCTGTCACCACTGCACGGCAGCTTGCAGAAACGTCCACACTGCAGTACCAGCAACTAGGGGGAAAGACACAAATCAGTGCTGTTCCTACAGAAAAGTGAAGGCAGTGGAGTTCTGATTCACATCTCCTCCCTGACAAGGGAGACTGCAACAGACTGCAACTGCAATCTCCTGCCTGAGTGGTGTGGGCCTGAGTATCAGGAAGAAGGACAGCTTATCAGCAATGCTTTCTGTTGGTAACTGAATGTGAAACAACTTCAAAGTAATTTTTAAGTGCTTATTAGGTGGAGTGTAACACATTGCAACAGTGGGACATAATTGAGGCTGAATAACCACTTGATGCCTGCACATGAAAATACCTTGGGAAAGATCAGAACATCCTTGGGACTTTGACTAGTGTGGAGAAACAGCTTTAAAATTACATTTTCCACAAACACTGAAGCAGCAGTAAAGACAGAAGCTCTGGACTGAAAAGGTGCACATCAAACTGTCCCAACTTCATGCTCCAGGAAACAAAACTGAGTAGAAACTTATCTGATAAAGACATAGGTCTTTATGCCAGCTCTCCCAGAAGGGCAGTGAGAATAAAGCTGGGGTCCGTTGGGAACTTGTTGCAAAAGCTTCACTTGCAAGGTAAGTTATTCTAAGAATTCAAGACCGCAGAAATTAACCTAGTGAGCCTGAAGTCTGCAAAAGGGCCACAGGGTAAACTCAATAAACTGAAACTCAGATTGTGCAGGTATGTTGTGTGGCTTTCCTTATGCTACCTGAGCTTCCACTGACAAAACAGATTACTGACAACAACGAAGAGAAGGAAGTTACCCTGCTCTTCTCACCTCGCACTTCCCAAAGTGAAAAGCTGTCAGTAACTGTAAGATAGGAGACAGCATCACTAGAAAGTAACGTGGGAAGATGTGGGCAGCACGCTCAGCTAATGCAAAAGCCTAAGTGCCCTGTAGCTGCCTAGCAACCCAGGACTCTGTCTCCAAGCTCCCCCATGGGACCAATTCACACCAAGAATCTCCTAACACTGGCAGAGATAAAGAAGCAACACAGCATTAACCCCAAGGAACAGAGAATTAACCTGGCAGTGCCCTCTTCTCACCAAACATTATGATGCTCATGGCCACAGTCCAGGGCACGAGAGATCACCTGCACCGCTCTGCCCTCAAGATCCTGCAGACTTAGGGTGCCATCACCTGATGCCACATAAAGCTTCTCTGCCTCATAAGGACTGAACTTGATGTCTCCGAGAGAATCTCCTGGCCCTTTCTGAAATACACACAAAGCCAAGTGACATCAAGGTTAGAGTGAAAGTGAAAATCTTAATTCAACAGTCACCTCCTGGTACACACTGTCAGTTTCTCTAGGTACAAGCACTGCTTTCTGGCCGAGCACATACACAAGAACTGTTTTTTTCTAACCCGTTTCAAATCCGAGCACATAAATTCTGAGCCTTCAAACTGCGGGCTGCAAACCTCATTAGCAGGAAGCACTGCTGCTTCTATTGTGGAGGTAGGACTAACCTGCAGTGAACCACCTGGCTCAGACCATGCTTAGGAGATCACAAGCACCATTCCACACATAAACCACATAAAATCTGATAGCCCAGCACCAAGCTGTTCTTACAGAGACTACACTGAGTAGCTCCCTACAGGCTGCTTCCAGTGCTGTATCTGGTCTTTCTCAAGGTACCAACAAGCAGGAAAAGCCAAGTGCAAATCTTACTGCTAGCCCTGTGGCACAGGAATCTTATGTTCTGTGTTATGTTGTATTGTTATTGTTGTTATGTTGTTTTCCCCCAGCCTGTCTACTGAGGAAAAGTGGAAACCCTACACAAAGACAGAAAAAAAAGAGAGCTAGCTGGGAGTCCTCAGACTCTTTGGTACTCAAGTGCACTCCGTTTGCTGCTCTCAGAACAACTAGTTAGTAAAGTCACACAGTAAATACTAGGTTTCCAGAGGCCAGTGAAGATAAAAAAGGCCTGCCCTTAGAGCCTGCCTCTCCTCACAGCAGTAGACAGACGATGGCACGCCCTTTCAAATCCAGGCATCACTGTTGTGACAGGCATCCCACTGGGATAGAAGATAATGTCTCAGGACCCAGTTAGTCTCTCCTTGCTCACCCCACCAGTCATCCCAGCACAACGTGGGTTCACCTTCTGCCCTATTACAATGTGGCAGGTGAACAGCCAAATTGAAGAGTAACCAGGAAAGCTGTACTCAGAAAGAATTAGGTGGAGGAAAGTAAAGTGAAAGCTAACTCAAATTCTCTCACCTTCAAGCACAGAACTCAAGCAACAATCTGAAGTTACACAAATAACTATCTGAAGAGCTCAGGTTTCCTCATGAGTCCATAGAAGAACAACAGTCGTGAGAAGACAATTCTGAGAGCTGCTTCTAGCTGCTTCATCTGTTTTTCACTCACTACTGAAGGAACCCAGACTCTTAATTTTGGTATTTTAGATAAGCACCAGAAGCTCAGGTGGATGAATTGGTGTGACCCTGATGGCAGGCACTGCTTGAAGTCAGTGGCATTTGTGGAGAAGCATGGAGAGAACTATGAATTGTCCTGTAAAAACCATCTGACAACAAGCAGCACTGCTAGCAGGTGAAGAGGTTGGAAGGTCCCCCCAGGGCACGGAGCTTTGTGATGTGTTAAGAACAGACAACTAAGGAAATCCTCTGGATCCCCACTCATGTACAAAAGGAAGTAAGCAGCATCAAAGAGTCCCTCCCAATTAGTGAAAAGATCTTTCCTACCCACTACCCCATTTCAAGGAAAAATAAAAAGAATGAGCCTCCCTGAAATTCAGAGGATGAAGGACATGTATACAGGAAAGAGTAAGCCCAGCTCTCACATATTAGAGACAAACGTATCTCTCTCTGTTTCTCTTGCTCTCTGTAGTGCTTCTGCCAGCAGGACACAGAGGCCCAAAGCAGTACTGAATTCTTACTCCCAGTCCTCGGTGCTGGTGAAGACCCGGACAGTATGGCCATTAAAATCCTGCAGGGTGGTAGTGCCGGCAACTGACGCAGTGTACAGCTGACTAGGGTTAAAAGGGTTAAACTTCATTGCTGTGATGGCCCCTCCAGCTCCCATCTACAAGGAAGGGGATGAACAAAAGAAAAATCCACTGAGTGATGGGGAAGGAGAAAAGTGTGTTCTGTAAGTCTGCAGGCACTGCTACGTCTTTAACAGTAACAGTGAAACACACCACAGTCCTCTAAGCAGGAAAGACAACCATGTCTCCCTCATTTACGGCTGTCTAAATCAGGAGCTGCCCTCCTGGAGGACAAAGCTGCAATTCCTTCAGTCCCCAGGCAAGATACTCCCTTGCTGTCTGGCACCACACTATTTACAAAAAGAAAAAGGTGACTCTGGAATTTGTGGAGGATAGACCTGTCAATGTGTATCTATCTTAACTTAGAAAGGTGATAAAAATTACAAACTCTTTGAGCCCCTGTTGGAATGGAAATGGCTGAATACAGCAATGAGGGGTATGCCAACTGTACAAACTATTCATTCTAACTTAGTTTCTCACTTGGGATAAAGGCACTTTGTCTCTCCCCAAAGATGTTTCTTCATCTGCCACAGACTCAGGTGAGCAGAGAAAGACAGAGACCTAAACCAGACAGACCCTCTCTGCCTACTTGTTTATGGCATCCCTTGAAGATAACTCTTTTGCCAGTTGTTGTATTATTTTTCCACTGAGCACACACCAAACTGCTGCTTCATTATGAACTTAATCTCAGTTCTCCCCAGTGTCAAAACAGTGTGGGACTTGGGAACAGACACGCTGATGCATCTCAGTCCTGCCCGTAACTGGCTACTCTGGAACCTGAGACCCTTGTGTGCTTCTCACAACAGACCTCAGTTGTTATCTGCAGTATTTCATAGTACTCCGGTCTTCCCTCCCACCCATTCCTCACATACAGAGGCTTACCCCCTTTATGAAGCAGGTTTTAGCAAGCACTTCACAGTCCCAAAGGATGATGTCTCCACCTTTGGAACCGACAGCTAGTGTACTGGGGTGTGTTGGGTGCCATTCCAGACATGTCACTCTCCTGTCAAAGGGACTTGCTCTTCGAAAGAGGCAGTATGAGGAAAGAGAACGCAGAAAAGCCAGCTCCAATCTCTGTTCAAAAGGTAAAGAGAATTATGACTTTTGCAAGCATCCCTGAGATTCTCTGAATGAAGAATGCTAACAATTTCAAATTGTCATTAATGTTAGTATGTTCACACAAAATTCTTAACAAAGCTTGCCCAGGTGCTTCCCACCTATGGAGGTTACAGAAATAATTAATTTTCTGTATTTGTTTGGTGTTTGGCTCTGCAAAAGTAAAACACTATGGACTTGATGGCCATGTCTGTGAAGAGGAAAAAAAATCAACACTGAACCTGACAAGACTGGTAAAGTAAGTGGATACAAGAACAGTATCACAAAACAGTCAGATCAGCATGCAAAAGTATCACTGTGCAATAACTCAACTGGGACAGTGGACAAATTTAAATATCATTCAGGGAAGTACAGAATTAACAGGATAAAAACTGGCAGGGCTGGGTCAACCAAAAGGGTAAGCCATCTCAGCTCTTGCATTTTACAGGATTAAGAAACGTAAGGGTGCACCTGACTTGGAGCCATAAACTGTGTATGTGGGGAACTTTTCAGGCTCCTTAAAGTTCCTCTGCTTGTGTTAAAAGATCTTTTTATGTAAGGAGCTGAGATGTCCAACAGGTTCTGAAAGAGACACTCCTCACCTGCCTGAGCTGTGCCTGAATGGAGCCTCCCAGCATTTTCTGGTAGACATAATGAACAATGCTGCATCGCCGCTCCAGCTGGGAGGAAAGAGCTCTCTTGTTTTTCATCACAAATCCACCTCCACTGCAACCTGCCAGTGAGGAAAAGAGTAAAACTTCTGATTAGCAACACCTGTCATGCTCATTTGCTAAACAATACAGGAAGACATCTGCATTTGCTGCTACATCCATTAAAAGCTTCAGCCACAAGATAAAAGCCTCTAAATAACTCTTACACACCTAAGGTGCAGCAGCTTCTGCAATTATGGAGTCCAGTGCATCCCACAGCCCACGAGAGCTTTGTGTATGCTGCCTCTTGCTAAACCTTCCTTCACCTTCCCAAAGATTTATCCAAGACAACAGGAAAGGACTAAAGCAATGCCACAGGTGGGTGGTGCACCTCTTGGACAGCATACAATTTGAATGTTTTATATCCAAAACACAATGCTGCTATCCAAAGCCCCAGCAACCTGGAATTATGCCATGGGAGGTGGTAAGCCCCTGCATACAGGAAGTGTCACATGTGTGATCAGCAGGAACACCTGAAAATTTCCCAAGTATGGCAACATGAGCTGCCACATAGTTCCTGAAATGCCTGCTGTGAATCAGAACTTTCTGTCTGCTCACACTGTAGCCCATCCAGTCTGCTCACAGCGCTGCGAATTTTGGGTTTGATAATAGACTTGCTGACACCTCACTGCCTGAAAACCTTTCTGTTCGGAGTGATTTGTGCTGAGAGCACAGCTTGTTTCTACATTTTGTTCATGTTCCAAGTTTTTGTCTTCAGGGACCTTTATGTAAAAACTAGATCTGTTCAGTCCCATGTCTGTGATCTAATCATCCCTACACCAGTGGTCTGTAACACCCCAAGGGATCTAAATGTCAAATGCATTTCTTAAGAAACACAAATGCTATTTTCATTTAAGGATTTAAGGACACTTACTAAAAAAAACATAACACAGAAGACTGAAAACACATGGATCATTCTATATGATTAGAACCTAAATCAAATCTTTCTTTAATGCAATGATGGAGAAAAGCACACTTTTTTGTTCACATGCCAACATAGTAAGAACACTTGTCGCATGTGTTGCAATAGGTACAAAAGTATTTATATTCTAATTCCTTTTTTTTCACTGAAGAATTGGTATCCACAGTTCCTTCTTCAGAGGTGACAGAAATTGAGGTATTTTTTTCAGATTCCATTTCACAATGATGGATAATTTATTAAGAAACAAAGCTTCAGGCCTTTTTAGAATCAGCTGAAAGAAACCTTCTAAAAAGATGGTTTAATTGTAAAGAATGGAAACTGTTCTATATGGATCAGGAGAAAAAAAATTCCAAACACATACTAACTGGAATACAGAATAGAAAAGTACTCTTTTATACTTCTCAAATACTAAGCTCTTCATTTTTTTAAGAAAGGATTAAGGGAAAAATATTATTAGCCTCATTTTTCTGAAGTATCTTACAGGAATGGCAGATGCTTACCAAATACAAAAATCAGGTCATGAAGTTACAATAAAATCATGTAGCTGAATTAACTACAGAAGATGTTTTAACTATCTACAATTATAGACAGAACTCCTTTCAAACAGAGCATTTTGCCACCACAGTCACTGTTCACCCTGCTAACTCCTCCAAGTTTGGACTTACAGATCACACAGTGGAAATGTGCAAAATCAAAGAACCCCTGTACCTCTGTTTTGCAAAACACTTCAGTAATTTCTGGATCCTTAAGCCAGATCTTTAAGTAAAATTGTACAAAAAACACATAGTATCTTCACACAAGGCAGTAACTCTAGTGATCTCCTAAAGCACAGATGGAATTAAAGGTTTTATCTGAGAAAAGGGGGCTGAGGGGAGACCATCTTGCTCTCTACAACCACCTGAAATGAGGCTGTAGGGAGAGGGGAGTTGGTCTCTTCTCCCAAGCAACAAGTGATAGGAAGGAGGAAAGGGTCTCCAGTTGCACCAGGAGAGGTTTACCTTGGCTGTCATGAAAAATTTCTTCATTGAAAGAGTTGTCAACCATTGGAACAGGCTGCCCAGGGAAGCAGATAAGTCCCCACTCCTAACGATATTTAAAAGATGTGTCGATGTGGCACTTAAGGAACATGGTTTAGTGGTGGATGTGGCAGTGTTGGGTTAACAGCTGGATTCTACGACCTTAAACATCTTTTGGAACTTAAATGATTCTATGAAATTGGTGTAGGTAAAGTCTGGACAACTTCCTTGATAATGCAAAGCATTAAACTTTCCACTATATTAGAAATTATTCACAACTCCACGTTACATCAAAAATCTGTAAGACTTGTAAGATTTTTTTAACATAAGTTAATCACTAAAGGGAAAAAAAAAAGCACATGAGGAGAATTAATAAGAGGAAATTCTTTCCATTCTAATCTGAACGGAGGTAGAACGTATTCCTACCTATTGTAGCAAAAATTAGAACAGGGAAAGAATGGGGTGCAAATACCAATTCAGACTGGATGCTGTAGGACACCAACCTTAAAACTAACAACTGCATTTGGAATTGCATGAGAGTAAGAATGGATTACCAAGATTGGTCTGTCCTACACTAAAGCAGAGATGTGGTAATACAAGAATTCCACAAAACTTAACCACTCTCCAATGAGCTGTAACAGCATCTTCAGTGCTTCAGGCTGTACCAAGTGGTACGGAGTCTCAAATATTCATGCATGCACACACAGTCACTAGACAAAAACTTGGAGGATGTACTACCCCAACACAGGTTTGCCTATTACTTCAACATCTAACCCCACCTGAACGCTCATGTCTGAACATGCTTCTTGGCATTCTCCCTCTTCAACTAGTCAATGCCTGTCATTTGCAGTAAATCTGGTAGGAAGAAAGAGTAAGAATCGGAGGAAATGTTACCTATTTTCCCTGAGAGTTTAGATGTTTTTTTCACAAACAACTTCTTTTCTTGTTTCTCATTCCCTCGTTCTCCATAATCCCGTTTCCTCTTCCCAGCTGATTTTGCCTCTTCTGGCCAATGCTGACATGCCCTCTCACGCTTCTTGTCCTTCGGCTGGTTCACTGGAGCCATTTTGTCCAACCACTAAAAGCATGGAAGATAAGACTGTCATACGCTTAAGCAGAGGTCAGAGAGAAAAACTGGAATGGAACATATCCCAGTTAGTCTGAAGGTAGTGATTAGACCTGTATCCTCTTTCATTAGGATGACACTAGCTTTTTGTTGTTCTCTACTGAAGAGAGGCACAGGTTCAATAAAATCTTCTTTGCTCACATATAAAAATTAACATACCCTAAAGCACTAGGATATGTTTTGACAGATGTGCCTTTACCAGACGTTTAAGCCCGAAACCCAAAGATCTGCATAAAGTACATCTGTGAAACCACATAATATCCTAACTGTTTCTCTGGCAGCTCACACTGAGCTCTTTAGCTTCAGCTAAGTGAAAGGTCACAGTTTTTATGACAATGGCCAGGGCTGACAGGCCTGGCAACAAATAGGCTCAGAAGGTATTTCCCGCATAACGGCCACTTTTCCTCACAACCACCACCTGGTATTTGGATTGGGCTCCCCCACCGCCTGGCAACCACGCCGGAACTGCTCTTCTGACGGCGGTGGGATTCAGCCACTCGTGTCCCGTGTTATGCCACAACGCCACCAGNGTTCGCCGGCCATGGCGGGCCCTGCCACCCCTCGCCGCAGAGGGGCAGCGGCATCGACAGGGGTAGGCTGGGGAGGGCTCGGGGTGCTTGCCTAGCCCCTGCCCGCCTCCACCGCCCCGNCAAAGATCTGCATAAAGTACATCTGTGAAACCACATAATATCCTAACTGTTTCTCTGGCAGCTCACACTGAGCTCTTTAGCTTCAGCTAAGTGAAAGGTCACAGTTTTTATGACAATGGCCAGGGCTGACAGGCCTGGCAACAAATAGGCTCAGAAGGTATTTCCCGCATAACGGCCACTTTTCCTCACAACCACCACCTGGTATTTGGATTGGGCTCCCCCACCGCCTGGCAACCACGCCGGAACTGCTCTTCTGACGGCGGTGGGATTCAGCCACTCGTGTCCCGTGTTATGCCACAACGCCACCAGGCCCCTGAGGAAAAGCATGGGCCTCCCATGGCCTTCTCTGCAGCCAGAGGGCCGCGCGCCAAACGCCGTCCGCAGCAGCAGTTCCTTCCCGCAGAGCATCCCTAGGCTGACCCTGCGCTCCCGCTGAGCTTACTTAGAATTCCTGAATAGCCGTCACGGCTATCTGCCCGCGTTAAATACAGCTCGGCGGGCACGGCGCAGGCTCTGGCCCAGGCAGCGCCCCCCCTCCGCCGCCNGCCCCGGCCTCCGCCGGCCTCCCCGGTTAGCGGCATGAGCAGCACCTCCGGCTCCCCGGGAGCGAGAGGCGGCCGCGAAGGCCGCGCTGGCCTGAAAGGCGCGATCCGTCTTTGTCCGCATGTTGTTTATTTGGTGCAGCACGTAAAATCATACGCCCCTCACTAGTTTCTAGAGCGTCAATTTGTTCTAGTAAAGCTGTTTCGTAGGGGCCCCAAACACGGCAATCAAAACCAAAATTTTAAAACACCATTTCCACAAGAAAATCAGCTGTTGTTGAAACACAACAACATCAATAACAGCAGCAACACCATCAACAACAAAAGGCGCTTCAAAAGCTGATAGTCTTGAGAGCAGCTCAGGGAGTACCAGATCTTACATGACGAAGCTGACAAGAATGAGGAAGGAAGAGCTCTACCAACACAGAGGGAGGTACCAGCACTTCCCCCTGCACCTGCAAAGGAGGCTGCTGTCTGCCGGCCATGTTGCGTGGGGAAATTTATCCCTCATCTCTGGAGCAGGAAGCTCCCCTGCTTCTGGCCTACCAGAATTAACTGTGCTGAGTAATTAGGGTACAGTCATCCACATAGGTGGTTATGAACACAAGTTCTCAAATAGCTGTACATAGCCGTGGCTTCTGTAGGGTTTGGTTTGGGGTGCTACTATTTTTTCACTGTAACTACAGTTACCTGTGGATTTTCTCTCATACTAGAAAATGCACAGAAAAACTCCCCAGAGAAACAAGAAATAGTCAGTCTCTATGCTTTTTCCCTGAACAGTAACGAAGTTGTATTAGTTGCTGTATCAGAATGCCATATACAAAAATTAAAATAAGGAATACAATCTTGTTTTGGGTGTATACATCAAACCCAATTAGCAAGTCTTAAAGTCTCATCAGGCACTTTTGTAATACACAGCATTTGTCTTAGAAGTGTACCCATTAACAAAAAACAGTGTAACCTACACATTTCCATCTTGGAGCTCTCTAGTTAGCATTTTTTAGACATGGAAAAGAGTAGAAAAGGATATTTCCTATGAAAGGGACCTACAATGAGCATCTAGTCCAGCTGCCTGACCAGTTCAGGGCTGACCTAGCTAAAGCCTGGTATTAAGGGCACTGTCCAACTGCCTCTTAAAAACTGACAGCTTGGGGCATTCGCCACCTCTCTAGGAAGATTGTTCTAGTGTTTGACTCTCTGTAAAGACATGCTTCCTAATGTCCAGTCTAAGCCTCCCCTGGTGCAGCTTCAAACCACTCCAGTGCATCCTGTCGCTGGATCGCAGAAGAGATCAGCACCTTCCTCTACATTTCCCCTTCTCAGGAAGCTGTAGGGAGCCATGAGGTCACCCCTCAGCCTGCTTTTCTCCAACCTAGACAAGCCAAACGCTGGACACAGTTGGGAACTTCACATCATTCTTAAATTTTGTCCCAGAACTGCACACAGTACTCAAGATGAGGCCACATGCTAAATAGAGTGTTTGTGTCAATGACTAACACCATTTGATTTCGCTCTAGAGAATCACAAGATATTTTTATTATTATTATCCTCTAAGGCAAGAAGAGAAGACAGTACACAATTCATACACAGAAAGAATGCCACTGGCCTGATGTCCCACAGCTCAGTGTCTGGATAGTACTCTGAGCAAGCAAAACTAATTTGAGAAAATATCCTTTCATGTATTTACAGTATCACACTCTTCGAACTGCAGTATGCAACCAAGTCAGAGGATTAGAATTCTGCATTGGCAGGATATTAGTCTTATTTTTATGATGCCTTTTTTTGGATGTACAATTATGCTGAGGCTCTGCCTCAGTTATGGGACATGGTTCTCTCCCACAGAATCAAGTTGTCTTGTCACTGGGTCTGGTAAAGCTATATTGTAACTAAGATCAGCTTCATGGTATTAGTAATACCACTAGGTGTTCTGCCTCCTTGTTGCCAGGATCTTTGTCCAAAGCATGAATATTTTTGGCTACTTTAGTCTCCCTACTGACGTATATATTATTAGAGCAACTAGAGTTTGCTGTGCATATGAAAACAACCCTATATCCCATGAAAAAGTAAAACAAAATATAAACCCCTAGAGATGAAGGAGTAAATATCATGCTATCTGATCTTCTGTCCCATGACCATGGCTAAGCTGCCCATACCAGGAAAATAAACAAAAAGATCACTATGATAATGACCTTGTTTACCCCAGGACCCTATCTTCCCCAAGCCATTCCAGCCTTGGAAGACAGGATTGCAACCGCCATGCTGTTTAGTACTCTTGCTTTGCAGTCATTACTGTGGTGGCCAGATCCCACATTGACAGCATTTGTCTTAGATACTCTATCTTAGATGCACATGGGATCTCACTATAGAAATTAGCGTGAAAACATAACACAGGGCAAACACTGGATATATTTCAGGGTATTAATTTCTTGAGATTTGGGTGGTTGAGAGTTTTTTGCCCTCTAAATGAGCCTGAGCCAGATGCAAGAACAAAGTGGTGTCTTCAGGTTCTTATTTTTCAAGGTCTTTTGCTTTGTTTATTATTTCTTATCTTCCAATATGCTCTGGGCCAAGATCTTCACAGCAGCTCAGGCAACAGGCAGCTCCCCCCTTGATTGGGCATTGTTACCTCTTATACCAATTATTACATGTCTATTATTTACAGTTACATGCCAATACCTATCATCTATACTAAACAGGTCACCTCTGCTCTGACCCAGTCTCCTTAAACTACTTTGTGCCGTCACAGCAGAAGATGGAGACAAAGAAGAAGAAAAAGAACCCAGGGCACCACCCCAAATCCTCCATTTTGTCCCCATTCACTTCCATTCTAAAAACCCAAACCTACAGAATTTCCCACCCTGTGATAAACTACACTACTGCCTTTCACACTTTGTGACTTGCAATTCCTCTCTCAGTGTTAGAAGCTTTTCTCATGGACTGAAGTCAAAGCCAGTGTCTTCCTGGGCTCTGTGCCAGGGTCTCCAGCCCCCCTGTACAGATCCCAGACCCTCCTGTACAGGTATCAGACCCTCTTGCTCAGGTCCCAGACATCTCTGCCAAGGTCCCTGACCTTCCAGGGTGACCAAAAAGATGCCCTAGACTCCAACAGATACAGACTATTAATGGATGACAGTGTTTGCCTTTTCTGACCTTCATTAATATACATTAATTTGATAATGGAAATCAAAAACTCAAAACTTAATTGAATTAAGGAGTATCTACGCCAAAGACTTGGGTTCAGGTTTTTTTTAGTAAAAGACAAAGTTGTTGCTTATACTCTCAACTGTGATTAACTTTGAGGACAAGATAAGTATCTTTCCTCACTTTTTTAAAGGATGCTCATGGTGACATCATAGGCAATGACCTCTCATGGGTGTCCACCTTCCAGGGACCCTATGCTGTTAGAAGTGAACAGAGGATTGGTCTCAGCAGAAATTAAGTGGTTTCTAATGTCCATTTTCTAACACAGTATTTCACTGTATGTGAAGGGCATCAGCACAGTTTTTTCGGGCTCTTATGAAATCTAGGGCACTTGTAAAAAAAGGCCAAACACCCAAGTGCTCCTCCAGAGAAGCAGAAGATTTATGGCATGCTCTTTCCTCTCTTCCTTCTGCAAGGCTCTCAGTCTTTCCTTTTTCCATCAATTGAATAAACATCACTGCAAACCCACAGCTGGTCCTTGGAACTGTGTCCCAAGTCACTTGGAAGCAGTCAAGAAGAGGCAGGCCAGCAAGGTCTTCTAGTGCTCCTTGTACAAGCCCTGCCCCAGGGGAAATTGCACTCAGGGTTACAAAAGGAAACGCTGTCAGGCAAACTCCCTGGCATTTAGAAAACAGCTGGTGTCATCTGAAAGGCTCCGAGGACTTAAAGATGAATTATTCAGATAGAGATTTTCAGAGGACTGGAGAAGTGACTGAAAACAGTTAGGAGGTGCGGGCTGAAGGAGAAAGACGGATGCCAAGGCGAACTGAGATGATGCCATCCTCTAAGCCCGGAGAGAGTGACCTATGCCACTCTCACAGGCGAGACCACAGCACTTCACTTGGGTGGGAGCCAGCCTTGGGGAACCTCCTGCTCCAACGCACCAGGCGGCTCCGGACCCTGCAGGTCAGCTGGCCGGTACCGCACACAGATGAACGAACGCACGGACAGGAACCGAATTC
>VYXD01000888.1:151302-284843 GCA_013397195.1 Hylia prasina | reverse complement strand
AGCGGCGGCGCGCGGTGCTGGGGAGGGCGGCGGGGCTGCGGTCCCGGCGGGTTGTTCGCGAGGGGCTGGAGAAGCTCTCGCTAGAGCTTCGCTCCCTTTGAGTCCCTAAGCTTCGCCGGGTGCCCCGCCGCCGGCCTCCCGGGGCCGGCCCGCTGCCGCCGCCCCGTCACTGGGGGCTGCTGAGGCTCCCCCTCCCTCCCTCCGGAGCCCGCGCCTCCGCTCCGCCGCGGGGACAGGGGCCTCTTTGTGCCGGATCCGCGCAGAGCCGCTTCCCACTCTGAAACCGGAGCCGCGGGCGCTGGCAGCGCTTTGGAGAGTGGGAAATAAAGCGGCTCCGAGGACCCCCTGGGGAAAGGAGTCGCGCCGGGGCCCACGCTCGCGGGGCTGCAGTCCCTTGGCTCGAGCGTCCGTGTTGCCGGTGTGTGAGCCGGACTCCGGGCAGCTGGATGGAGAAGTTCGGCAGATGGGACAGTTGTGTCCATGTTTGTCCTCCTCTCTTCTGGCTGCCGACAGCAGGGAGGGGAGGGCGAGGGGCAGGCACCGGGGGTGCTGCCTGCGGCCGTGTCACCGGGCCCCTGGCAGGCTGCTGGGGTTACCGTGTCCTCTCCAGCCTAGGGCAGGAGAAAGCTGATAAACAGGGAGGGTATTAGTGGGCCTGAATATCCAGTGCTTGAGAAGACAGTCTGATTTGTCACTGGGCACGGGAGGAGGGTTCCATGATCTCTGCAAAGCTATCGATAAGTGAAGCTAGCGTGGCCCAAACGCATTAACCTGTTTCACCACTTTCTGTGCCAACTATGTGTTCTTTGCTTGCTTCAGTTCTTCAGGCATGCAGGAAGGCTCGGGGCTTGGTGGGGCGGGCAAGGTTAGCTGACCACCGCCAGACACTTGTTCCTGGCCCTAGGAAATAGTCTGCTCTTTTTGTTCACTTTTTGACCCTCCTTATAGAACTGGTGCTCCCTTCTTCCTGAAACTGGAAATTAACTTCTCTCCCCTTCAAATCAATTGCCAGTCTAATTTGCACAAAGGAATTTCTGATATGATGGTAATTGATTGCAGTACAGAACCCAAGCAGAGCTTCCCACTCCACCCTGGAACTGAAGTGTCACTAAGAAGTCACTAAGCCTTACAGAGGGTGACTCAAGTCATTCTGGGGAAGGAAGGAGAGCAGAATGCACAACTGCAGTGTGTGGGCTAAAATGACAAGGTCCAGATACTCCTTGCTCCAGGTGTGAGCTGGTCTCTGGGTGGAGTCAAAGTGGAGCTTCTCCCCATGAGTTGCATAACTGGGCACATTCTTTCATGCAAGGATTCACCTTTCCCTGAAGTCCACAATGTGCTTTGTGTGAGATGGAATTATTTTTGATAGTGTTTTCTGTAATTAATGGTATTTCTCTAGAAATTCCCTAAAATATTTACTAGATTGTCCTTTGAGTTGCAGCTTGGAACAGAATGAATGTGTGAGCTTGATCAGCTGCCTGCTGCCTTCCCTATTCTGTGCCTGGTCTATTGTACTGCTTTATTGCCTTTTTTATTTTTTTCTTCTGACCTCTGTGTTTGAGCTTCTCTGGCTTGCCTGCACTTGTTCAAGTGAAGACTGTCTCTTTCTCAGGCTGTAAGAAGTAGTAACTTCAGCGTGTCACCTATGTATAGGGCTGAGAACAACTGTCCATCTGGAACTCTATTACCAAATGTCAATAAATGAATAGGCTTGTGTGTGACTGGTTTATGCCAAAATGCTGCAGGTCACTGGCAGACTGTGTGTAAACAAGTCATAAAAGCCTAAATTAATTTCTTCACAAGGTAATGACTGGTGCTTTTAGTCATTTTAGGGTTTTTGTGGATTATACAAGATCTAGCCTGAATCTTCTGGGCTTTCCCTGGATGATCATGAATTTACAACAAAAAGAAAATAAATATATATCAGAGAATTAATATACATTTACATACACATATGCAAATATATGTACTAGATCAGTAATGTAGTAATGGGACTTCTTAGGAGATGTAAAGCTGTAAGAATGCCTTCAGACCACAACAGGGTGATGGGAGCTTCTGTCAGAACTCATGATATCAGCAAGCATGGCAAACACTGTATACTCTTTATTCTGGCCATCTCAGGGGCTGGAGATTTTTCGTTTGTTGTTTGAACAATTTGGTCTATGTCATGGCTGGCATCCAGGGATTGAACTGGGGACCTCAAAAGCTGAAAGTATCTACTTGTAGCCTGAGTGGAAAAAGCTATACTCTTGATCAGAGAGCATTAATAAACTGCCTCTATTTTTGCCATCAGCTGATCAGTGATCTGTGAATTTGGGCTGCTCTTGAGAGTTCATGGGGAAATGCCTGAACAATAGGAGAGCTGTCTAAGCCCTTTAAGGAGCTCTTATCTTTTTAAAACAGACTTTGTGATCAGGCAAGCTGTTTTATCACTAGTTATTCAGTGCAGTGGGTGTAGAGGGTACTCTGTGAGAGGCAACTGTGACAGATAGATTAAAAAAAGCCTTAATATTTTAGTCTAAGACTTTAGTGGATGGGTCAGAAAACAGTGACTATTGTATCTGGAAGTTTTCATGAAGAATTTAGGGTTTTGCTCTTTGAAGAATTACAAAAGAATTTGGCATCCTTGGAGCAGTTAAGAAGCTGTTCAAGTGGTACCTTTTTGCCACTACCTTGCAGCATGGTGATCACTGTAATTTAACATCAAAATGCACTCTGGGCACAAGTTTTTCCAGCAGCACAAAGGAAAATGTCAGTGCAAAGAACGTGGTGGATCCTCTGCTGCAATCATCCAGCATTGTTTCAGTGACTGGTACATTGGTCTCAAGTTCCTTTATGCTGAAATGTGGGCTGAAGCTGGGCACTGCTATAAGGCAGTAAATGTGACTGGCATCCTAATCACATTTGAGCCTTCACTGGCTTCTCCTTGCTGTGAATGGGATGAGCCTTTGAGACTTGCAATAGTTGGAATTTGTGTGTTAAATCTAGTGATTGTCACTGGGCACTGTAGTTTGTTGAAAAGGCATGTGAGAGATCTCCATGGTACCGGGGGCCTAGATCCAGAGGCATTAGGTTTGTGTGGGATTTTTTACTCTCTTAATAGGTGACTGTGGTAGGACTGTTTATTGCAACCAGGTTTTTCCAGGCTAGAGGAGTTACAATTGCTGCAGGCAACCCATAAGTAAGAGTGGTAGCAAGTCTTCAGCCTCCTCAGTCCTGTCCCTATTGTGAGCTCGCCCAAGCTGTGTCTGTCCTGTTTGCAGGAAGATATGGTACTTGCCTTCTGGGCTCTCAGGGACATAGCCAGTCCTTTCAGTCACCTACAGGTGATTTTCTGTTGGTAGTAACTTCCTGCCATCCCTCAGTGCAGAACCCCTGCTGCTGAGCCAAACCTCTCCCACTCCTGAGGGTGCTGAGCCGCACCAGCTGTGGTACTGCTGTGCAGAGCTCTCAAGTGGCTTTGCTGCCTTTTCTGACAAGGGCAAGAACCTGTGATGGAGGATTGGGAGAAGATGTAGCATATTTCACTTGTTGAATGATTACAGGTATTAACTTCTGCTTCCTGATGTTTTCAGTCAGCTCTGCCTTGTCTGAGGACTGGTGAGCTGTGGTAACCCATGTGAAAGCTTGTTGACTCCAGCAGGCTTCTACTCCAATGCAAGCAACCAGCTAGGGTTTTGAGCTGCTTCAGGAAGTATTGCAGGGAAGTAAAGCCCACTGGATTGCTGTGTTGTGCTTGTGGGTTTTTTAAAAAGCCTTCCAGTGTTCTTTCCTCACATGTCAGGTTGAATCCTGAGGACCATAAAATGAAATCATTCCTTTGGGCAGTGGACTGAGAAAGCAAATGACATTCCAGTGATGCTGAACATTAAAATCTATCCTGTCACATGTGCCCTTTGGCTGACTGCCCTATTTGCCTCTGTTCTCCTAGAGCATTTTGAATAACATTTGGGATATGAAGTGTTAATTTGGGATATGAAGTTTTTCAGCCTGAGATTCAAAAATTTATTTTAAGAGGCACTACTGATATGAAAGAGCGGATTCTGTGCAGATACTATGAAAGTAGATAAAAGTTGCTCCATGACATGCAGGGCAATGAACTTCAAGAAGAATGTGTGAAGTATTCATGGCCTTTCAGTAGAAGAATTTCAGCCTTTCAGTACTTAAAAGGAGCTTATAAAAAAGAGGGAGAGCAACTTTTTACATTGGCAGATGGTGATCAGACAAGGGGGAATGTTTTTAAACTAGAGGAGAGATTTAAATTAATGTTATGAAAAAATTCTTTACTCAAAAGGTTGCTATAACGGGTTGCCCAGAAAAGTTGTGGATGCCCCATCCCTGGTAGTGTTCAAGGCCACGCTGGATGGGGTTTTGAACAACCTGGTCTAGTAGAGGTGGCATTCAAGCCCATGGAGATGGAACTAGATGATCTTCGTGGTCCCTTCCAACCCAGATCATTCTATGATTCAATGAAGTATGAATCTCCACAGTGCAGGCCAGTTCCTAATAGCTTTCCTACTGCAACCTTGTTACCTGTGTGTGTCTCTGGGAAATCTGTCAGAAAGGTGTATGAATGTGTTTAGGAGTGGAATACCTCCAAAGTGGCTGATCTGCCAAACTCTTCTTGAACCAGGAAATGCTACAAAGGAAATAAAAGTTCTCTCCAGTCCAGAGAGCAAATGATGCTTTCTTTTTACTGTCTGGTCCCATAAAAGACTATGCAAAATGACTCTGTATAAAAGCTACCCTACAGTCCTTCCAGTTCATATGGTATTGAAATCTGCCTTAAGTTGCAGTTGTTTTTATGGTGTTTAGATTTTCCTGCAGAGTAAACTTAGCTCTGGTAACAAAAGGTGAAAAAAGAGCTTTGCTGTCAAAGTGAAGGAACTGGTCACACCTGGAACAGAAGTACTGGGTGTGATGCTTTAATCTCATTCTTCTTTATCATAAGAGATGCCCTAGCACTCAGTCTTATCTTACTCAGCTCTCAGTTCAAGGAGTTGGTATTCCCTTCTACAGACTGTTTGGGACTCGAAACTCTGCAGGGAACTGGATGAACTTCAGAAATGCCTTGAGGATGATCTTTCATGTTTTTGTCCCCATTATATGAATATCTGGAAGGAAAGTATTCACATAATAAGCAGTTTTAGTAAATCAGCTTTTACCATATAAAACCAGAAATCTATTTGATGCAACCATAGATAAAGAAATGCAGTACTTTGAAATAATTGGCCACATGATTGTCACACACTTGGTCTGAAGGACAAATTTCTTACCAACTCTTATCTCCCATTCCCTTTCCTCAATAAGCAGCCAGTGGAAAAGACAAGTACTGGTAAAGGAAACCCAGAAGTTGCAGAACTGCAGATGAGTTAAAAACTCAGTGTGGCTTCCAAGTGGGAGAAGGGAGCAGAGAAGGCTGGAGACTTCTGACTGCTGTGCAGCCTAGTGAAGCAAGAAACCACCAGAAGCTCAGGGACAGAATGGAGCTAACTGGCTTGGGGCTCCCACAAAGGTTAATTGACTGCATTGATTGCAGTCTGCTTCCTTAGGACTTCCTAATGCATTCATGTAAACTTGATCCCTGCTCTTGGCATTGCCAGGTGAATCAATCACAGGTAAATATTCCAGTGGAAGGAACTTACTGGAGTTTGCTCCACTGCCCCATCCACAACCACAGGGAACACCCCTGATCACCACTTCCATTATTTCTGCCTTCTTTACTCAGGGTTAGATGAGTCCAGGGCATTTCATTCTGTTTGGATCAGTGCTGTTCATTTAAAGACCAAACAAACCAAACTTCTTACTCCAAGCCTAGCTGGAGAGGGTAGACCGGTCCAACCTGCTACTTACCTTTACTAAGTTCCAGGCAACTGTGTTACAGGATGGATTATTGATTTTACCACTCAAAAAGTGCAGAAAAAAACCATTACCAGGTAAATTGTAGATTAAATCCTGGAAAATGTTGGTATTCAGCGTGGATTGAGACTGCTGACTAGCTTTGGCTAGAGCTTTAAACACCTGTTTATCAGTGATTTAGGAAGAAAGAACTTTCAGTTGTTTGGGGTCCCACCTGATGAAAAGGGAAGTGCATGTATTTGCTGGCAAGCTTGGTGTTTGCTTGCAGAGACTGATGCAGCAGGGTGGGAAGTACCCTGGGAAATATCCAGCACAGAGGTAAACAAGTGAATAGGCCAGGGAGTGGGACAGCAGTGATTATAGCTTCTCAATATCTGCCTGGGTTAAAACCTTACCCTGAGAGAGTGGTAAGACGGGGAGTGAGAGCTGGAAAAGTGGGCATGCTGTGACTAAGGCATGGAACAGGAATGATGCTGTTCACAGGTCTAAGAAAGCAGCCAGGGCAGTGCTGTTCCTGGTAAGTTGTATGTGTGGCATCTTAGTAAGCTGTCAGCTGCAGCTGCTAAACACATAGACACAACATACACATTTAAATTATTCCAGCAACCATTTTGAAGAAAAATGAATATAGCCTATTGCCCTGTTTGAGTATGGTACACAATGGTTCAGTGCTGGCTTCTTCCCTCCTTCAGCTCTGTATTTGAGATAATAATTTATTTTCTTTTTAATACAAAGAACAACTGGGAAAAAAAGTAACATGTACCTTGATAGCCCACTACATTCCTTCATTAACATTGTCTCATACTGTCATGTTAACCAGAATAGATCTGTGTTCCTGTAATATTAAAAATCCTCTACATCATATTGGAAATGGAAGCAGATTTTTTTCCTTTTCTTGATAAAACAATTTCTGCCTGGTAAAGCTATGTCAGCCAGGAATCTTAACCCCTAGATCAGCAACAATGTTTTAGTATAAGCCTGTCTTGTAGCTGTGACTGCTGACAGGGAATAGCTAATAAATGTAGAAAGGCTTGAATTCTGCATGAACACTTTGAAAACAGCCTGGGGTGGCACGTGGGGAATGTCTGTCATCTGTACATTAGCTTGGTCTGAATATGAAGACTAAGCTAAAGAAGCTGTGGTCTGGACTCAGGGGTCAGCCTGTCAAGTGGGACAGGATCTTGTCTGTGTTTTAGTACTTTGGTGTAATATGGAGAATTTTGCTAGTGGAGAGCCACATGATCTCTAGAGAATCATGGGCTGGAGATGGGCTTCTGTTACAGGCTTCCACAGAGCTGAAGTGACCTCTGTGTGTAGTTACTGTTCTGTTTGGTGTCTCTGACCTTTCCCTGGCTGGAGACATGAGCTGAAATCTTGCTTGAAGCTCTAGTAGACAGCCCTGGCAGGCTTCAGTCCTTAGGGAGAGGCTGGGAAACACTGGCTTAGTCCCTTTCCCAGTCAGGTGACTGCTGAGGGCGTGACACTGCAGTAAGATAAATACCTCTAAGGGAAGTTTTGGAGGATCTTCTTGTTACTTGGCATCCTTTCTAGCAGTAGACAAGAACTGTCCCCTCTTCAGAAAGGTGTGTATGCCTGTAAATACCAGGCCTCCTATATAATGGCAGTGGCGAGCACATTACTGGGCATCATCCCAGTTACTGGTTCAGAGCTACTGAATGTGCAATTCCAGAGATGGTGAGTCTAGAAAGGACACTCTGTCCCATTCCCCATTTCATTCTCTCTGTTGGGGACCTTCCTAGCTCTGGTGTACCAACAGCAATCAAGTTTTGTTACACTGCTGGAGTGATGTGGAACCTCCTGGCTTCAGCTCTCTAGTTTCATTCTGACAAGTTAAAAAGAAAAAAAAATTATTTCATGCTTGTCATTCTGTAAGGGAAGGAGGGCTGCCATATTTGTGTATTTGGATTGTTCAGATTGAAATAGTTATCTGCAACCTTTAGCAGAATGCCAGTGTTTTTGGAAGGAAAAGAATACCTTGACCACTGTATGCTGTACAGAAAAGTGACCTGGGAATGAAACAAATTGGTTGCAGAAAGTATCAAATTCCTGCCTTATGGTGGTAGTTGTCTTGAGGTGGAAATCAGTTAGTAGCAACCTATTACTGATTAAAAGTTTGGCATAGCTTGGCTTTAGCACCTATACAGAAATAGATCCACAATAAGAATGTCTCCACCAAAGGCTCAGTTACTAGATAAATGTAACTCAATTTGTTCCTACATGTATCTGCATCCAGCACTTGCTGTTGTAGTTGGGAAAGGGAAGAGGAGTTTGGCAGGCGGCCTTGTCTGGTGCATTATACAAGCTTTGTTTCTGTGGATGAATTTCTGCAGGGCTGCAGCCCTTTGAGCCCTTGAGTAGAGTGGAAAGGCTTGATCTTGGGGAACTTAGGAAAACAATTGCTCACAAGGATTCTCAGGAGGCAGTCAAACAATGCATAGAAGTGGTGCCTTGGGCATTTAGCGGCTGGAAGTATTGGAATGTGGTGTAGATGGAAGAGAATTTTTGAGGTTTACCTGCCTGAGGGAAAGCTTTCAATGGAGAAGAGCTATTATTACCTTTGGATCTAGAAGTTTTCTTTGTGGATCAGGACCCTGTTGCACAGATACTGTGAAAGCATGAAGCACCAAGGCACACCCTACAATATGTAAAAGGTTTCACATATTTTGAAAGGGATGGTTTTAAGCCTGACACCTTGGTCTGAGACACATCCCTGACTGGACCACGAGTGGGATTAACAACATGGCTTAAAGACAGAAACAGCTCTATCACAACAAGCCCTCTGGTATTTTCCTGAGTGGAGCTCAGTACCAGGGAGACAGTCATGAGCCATTCCACCTTTCTGCAGCTAAAGAACAAGAAGCATTTTTTGATAACTTAATAGGGAGTTGATAGCAGGTGTGGCCTAATAATTATCTTGGCTCCTAAGTGAGAGCAGCTTTGTGGGGGAAGAAGGGAGGTATTTTTTTTAACACAGCAAGTGGAAATAGTTGTAGCTGTCATTTGCATGGTTCAGTTTGCCTGATGTTGGTAGTTGTAGTGGTGCCTTTACCTGTAACCTCTGGAGGTGTGAGATGAATAGCAATGTAGTCACTCTTCCCCTCTTCTACAGAGACCTCATCTTGCTGGAGCTGCAGAGGGGTCTTAAGTAGCTCTTAACTGTGAGAGCTGATAAAGAAAGGTGGAAATGTAAGGGTAAACATTCCTTTGCCCTGAAAATATGATCTGCTGGATAGCCTCCTCTTAGCAGAGGTGGCAGTGGCATCAGGAGGAATCTTGTATGGGGTACTGGCCCACATAAAACTCTAGTCAACCCAATATAACTCCAGCTCCCTTGCTCATGCTATACAGGCTCTGCCAGCCCTCCTGAATCATTTGGTGGCTCTTGCTAAATCAGGCTGTCCATGAGGTATCCCTGTCATCTTTACTTTGCTCTAAAACAACCTCCAGGCTTTGGCACATCTATTTACTTTTCCCATCAAACGTGGGTTTTCCCTGGTCTCAAACCCTTAGTGGCTCACACCACGTAGTATTTCATTAATAGATAGGCATGAAGAGGTGGACTGACCATCTACTTGCTCTTCTAGGGCTCAGTCAGGGTGACAGCAGCAGCTGTTCTTTTCAGCCCCTCTGTGCAGTACTAAGTACCTTCCCTATGTCTGTGTGCAGATCTAATTTGATCTGCTGACTGACAGGGGCTCATGAAGTATGTAAAGTCCAGAAAAAGCCCAGCTGGAGAGGGTCCTTCTTGTTCTTAGACCTTTTTCTTCCTACCAAGCTGAGTTTTTCTGGATTTTTATAAAGGCTATACAACTGCTATGGAAATAACGTACTCAGCTGACTGCTGCTCAGGTCATGGAGATTAACCTGCAGAAATATTATACCACTTCATTGTATTTTCCCCCAGCTACTGTGCTGATGACTACACTAAATCCTTTAACTGTGGCATACTTTGCCACATGATATTACAGATGCTGAAAAATCACATGAGTTTAAAAACAGGTTGAAGAAATTAATGGAAGATAAATCTGTTGAGTGCTCATTCATAGGTGGCACATCCAGCTCAGGAAAGTTCCTGTCAGCAAGTGGTTAGAGGCTTGGAGAGCATGCAGGGAGGCATCATGTATGCTTGCTCTGTTGTCAAAGCAAGGGAAGGTATCTCCTTTTGGCTGCTGTCTAGAAAGGCTATGAGGCCATGATAAACCTTAGTCTGATCCAGCACAGCTACTATTATATTTCAGAGCCTGTTAGGGATAGTAAATCTTTAGTTGGTAACTCCTGAGAAAGCAAGCAGATGTGACTCAAATTCTAACATGGAAACTACAGAAGGAATGGATTCAGGTTTGGGGATGTTTGTTTAGCCTGACTGTCCCTCAAATGAACAAGCATATATTGTCATACAACATCTTTCCATATTTACCCCCCAAATTCTAGTACCATGTAGTCAGCATGAATTGGAAACCAGAGATGGAAGGCATGTTTGTGATTCATTGCTTCCTGATAAAGTGGGGATGGGGGAGTAGCGTGGAAAAAGTGATACAGCATTCATGTGTCATGTATAATTGATCTATATCTTCATCAGGAGAAAGAAAGAAAGGATGGGTTTTAAATACACTTTTATATAACTTCATGAAGTTTTTTTTAGTCATAGCAATTTCAGGAATGTTTAGTCTGGTTTTATTGGGGACCACTGGGAAGCCTTACAAGGTTTTTGATGAGCTTTAACGTTTCATCCAGTGACCTGGACCACTCAGAGTCACAACTCTTCCCCCTCAACCTCTTGCCCTCCCCTTCCTCACCAAGTCATTAGTTTGGAATAACCCAGTCTGCTTTTCTTTCTTTCCTTCTCTTTTCCTACCTTCTTTTATTTCTTCTCAAAAATGGTCTTATCATCTGGCTAAAAATCCCACTTCCAGGTTTTGCAGTTTCTACTCTCAGCTGCCCTAACCTTCCAGCCTCAGCTGAGTGCATACTGGTGACTCAAAAGGGATTTTTTTGCTTGTCTGTAGTTGAGGTTTTTGTTGGTTTTGTCTGGGTTTTTTTAATAAATAAACTTTTTACACTGAGGTAAATCCCCAGGGATGTAAATGTGAGATAAACAAAAAAGTCTTATTCTGCCCTTGCTTCTTTTAGCCTCTGCAGATCTTTTACTTCTCTTTGCTCTGTGGAAAGCTGATGACAGTTACCTGTACCATATAGCAAAAGAAAGTGTTTCTGAGAATGTGATGGGAACAGCTTACAGAACAAGGGACAGAAAAGCTCTCCTGCTAGAGGGCCACATCCTACCAGTGCAGTGCTAGGTGTTCTGCTACTCAAGGGATTGTAGACCAGAATATGCATTCTGGTGAGTTTTGGTGGCTTTTTCTTACTTTCTTTATGTAGAGTTATCAAGTTCTTTGACTTGTGCAAAAGAGACTGGAGAAGGTATGTGTGTGTCCTTCTCTCTTTCTCCCAAAGGCAGCTGTGTGTAAAAGTATGTGCAGCAGGGCATGGAGGTGGTGGGGTTTGTTAAACTGGACACTGTCCAGTGAGGGGTGACCAGGCCCTACGTGGGGTGCCTGGGGTCTGTGCTTATTTTAGGCCTTCCTGGCCCAGGCTGTTCCCTGTGCTCAGCTGTTGTGATGCTACCTTTCCTGCACAGTGCTGTCAGCCACCCCAATGTTTCTATTTTAACTCTCTCTGGGGCTAGATCTTGTGACACAAGGATTTGGCATCTCTCCTACGTGCTGGAACATGGCATCTTGGGAGGCACGGTGGCTGCAGCTGCTATATCAGAGAGTGCCCCTCCTAAGTAGCTGGTAGAAAAGGGACACCCCTAGGACTGCAGTGCATCAGAACAGGCATCATCCCTGCAAAGGAGTGTCTGACTGTGTCCACCTCTGTCTCCTCCAGTCTTTTTTCAGAGTCTGAAGAGTTTGAGACACACTTGCCAGCTTCCCGCTGCTCCCCTGTGGCATCTCACTTTCAGCTTTCAGGTATGTCGTTACTGGGGGCAGGAGTAGAGTTGCATGCCCAGGAGGCTGTAAGATGGCTTTGCAGTCAGATGACAAATGGTGGGGAGGGAGGACAGGGACTGCTGGTGGCATGGTGAAGGAATTAATTTTTCAAGGTTCATGCACCTGAATGTCATATCCCATTTAACAACTTGCTTCAGTGACTGAAATTCAGCATTTTCAGCCTTCTGAAGAAGGCCAGAGGAACAGCATTAATATAGTTCTGACACAGTCCATGGGATGACACTGGGCAAACACAGCCAAATGTCAGAAATTCCTGAAGTCTGGGTTGGGGCGTTACACTGTGCGGCTCTTGCCACCAAAAAGGATTTGCATGAGGTGGGAGATCTGGACTCTTGACCTGATCTTCATCTCTGCTGTGTGCTCTGTGGGCTGGCAGAATGAGCAGATACCTCTCTGGGGTGTGAGGGAAGCTTTTTATAACTAGGAATGTGCAAGAAGAGAAGTGGCAGCAAAGGCCACGCATGCTGCATTAACCTGGGCTTGTCTGGAAAGAACTGGGTTTGTCAGCAAGTGACTGGGCTTGGGTCCTGTTACTCCTTCTCTAATTCTTGCAGAAGAACAACCCTGAACCTCTACCCAAGGAATTCACAGTTGTACCACATCAGGAACAAACTGACAGTGCAGGCTAGCACAGGGGACTTGGCAGAAGTTCTGAGACAGCAGAGAATGAGATGAACCTTTTACTTTCCAGCCTAGACTCTGAGCCTAATGCAGTGAGTGTAGTGAAAAGAGCAGCTGTGCAGGATGTTTCTAGGGAAGCAGTGCTGCTGGGTACCAGGCACATGTGCTGTGCTGCATTTGGCTGGGTATGCCCCAGCATGTTTCTGTACTTCTGCTCAAGCCCAGCTCAGCTGGTGGGCAGCTTATAGGGCTCCTCCCCATTCAAGACATGCCTGCCTGCTGACTGCTCAGCCTTGTTTTCGTGCATCAGTTGTTGTAATCCTGTAATCCTGAGTCATACTGGGAAGCTTGGAGTCATCTCCATTGACACAAGACTTATTTAAAATCTTTCAAGGCAGATTTTAAATAGCTTTAGCTACCTCAGTTTCTTGAGGGCCTTGGTTAAGAAAGGAATCTCTGCAGAAGTAATTGGTGCTGTTGAAGAGTGTTGGATTCGTGAGCATCTCCGACATCTGCACAAGGTTTGGCAAGATTGTCTCCTACAGCATCCTTTCCAATGTGTTACATGCCTGCTAAGGAGGCCTCTTGTCTGCAGGGAGCGAGGAGGCCAGTTCAGCCGTGGGCATCTCTGCTGAACCTTACCATCTGCAGCTGGAGGGGACACTGATGACAGTACTTGGCTGCAGGGCAGCCACTTGGGCTCCTCCAGCTCTGAGATTCATGGAGAACTATGGTGTCTGCAAAGGCTCAGCCAGTGCTCTATTTGAAATCACTTTTCTCTCTTCTCAGGTTAACTGAAATCTGCAAACATTCTCTGCTGCAAGAAAAAGAGGGTGATGTCATCAGAAGATGATGCTGGTGGGGAGGCTCCCGGGGGCAGTTTCTGGGAGGTAAGGAAGGATAATTGGAGTGTGAGGGAGGTAGGAGTGTCATCTTACCACCCACTGGTGGAATTAGAGGGTTGTTGCCCATGTGGAGTGGAAGGGAGGAACTGTGGGAAGGTTCAGTACCATGCTGTGTGTTACTGCAAGGAATAGTGACTCTTTCTTCCATAGACACTGTGGAATGAGAGTTCCTTGTTCAGCTGACGTTGATCTGAGCTGTGAGAGAAGCAAGCAAAGCATTTCAGCTTCTTCCCTCCAGTGCTGTGGCAGTGGCTGCCAGGGGAGGGTCTGAGCCCAGATGCTGGCTTCAGAAGGGCCCGTTCCCTCCCTTTGCAATGATGGACCTGCTGTTGTCTGTTCTGAAGGAACATGAAAGTCAGTACAGTATAAACGATAATGCTGTGTGACATTTCAGGCTGGAAACTACAAGCGGACAGTGAAGCGTGTGGATGATGGCTACCGGCTCTGCAATGACCTTATCTCCTGCTTCCAGGAGCGAGCCAAGATAGAGAAGAACTATGCCCAGCAGCTAACGGAGTGGTCCCGTAAGTGGAGGACCAATGTGGAGAGAGGTAAAGCTGGCATATTAGACTGGGAACAGGAAGCAGTCATTGCACTCCCCTCTTTGAATGCAGTCTCTTACTGAAGTGCCACTGTTTCCTTGAGGGGCAGGCTTTCCTTCCCCAGGAAGGGGGTGACTTTCTTGGGTGTCTTTTTTGTGTGTTTGCCTGTTTTTGTAGTCAGTCCTCTGATTCACTTGGACAGGTGCTTTCTTGTTGCGTGCTTGGTTATTAAAAAAAAAACAAATCTGCATGCTTAGTTTGGCAAGTCCTTGGGCAGTCCATGTCTTAAATCAAGCTGGAGATACCTCCCTTTTAAGGATGGCTTAGCTGTCTGCTCCTCCAGTCTGAGAATAATTACTCATGCTGTGATTTAGTGGCAGTGTGCTCAAACTGATAGTGTCTCACAAAGTAACAGGAAACAATGGTACAGATGTCCTGAAGGACTTGCTGATCTGTGGAGCAGAAGCCTAGCCTCAGTCATAAATTAATAATGTTGCTGTCTGCTCTGAAACTCAGGCCAGATTTGGGAAGAAAATTTTCTACAGAAACCTTCTTCTAGCAGGCATCATCTGGGACAGTTGAGGCTGCCCAAAGAAACGCCCATCTCATCCAGCTCTAACAGCCAGTCTAGATGCTGCCTGGTGGGACTTTGGGGACCAGTCAGTGCTGACTTGTTTGATGGGGCAGAGTTAGGGAAGTGACTCCATACTGGTAGATGCATGTAGGAGGAAAAGAATCTGCATTCCCTTCCGTGGGCAGTAGGTATAAGAGCCCCTCTGGTGCTTGTTTCTGCAGGTCCGCAGTATGGGACTCTGGAAAAGGCCTGGCATGCCTTCCTGACAGCTGCAGACAAACTGAGTGAAATTCACTTGGCTGTCCGGAACCACCTGGCTGGTGAAGATTCGGATAAGATCAAGGCCTGGCAGAAGGAGGCCTACCACAAGCAGATGATTGGAGGCTTCAAGGAAACAAAGGACGCAGAGGAGGGGTTCCGCAAGGCCCAGAAACCCTGGGTGAAGAAGATGAAAGATGTAAGCAAAATGTGAATGGGGAAAGAGAGATAAGGACAGTTGAGCTGGCTGCCTGATTTCAAGAGCCACTGGGCAAGCAAACTAGGTTAGCCAGAGTAGCAGAGAATTCCAGAGAGGGAAGGATGTCTCGGGGGTCTCTTGTCCTTGTGGTTTTATAACTTCCTTCACATATGGGAAGACTTTGGTAACAGGTTCTGTATTCCTGCACAGCAGGAGAGCACTGAAAAAGAGCTCATTTGAAAGTACCTCTTCCACTGGACCATAGTTTGCTAAATGCCAAATTGGCAACCTTGTTAGGTTGCTGTAGACTAACAAAAGTTAACATGCCTCCTCTGAGTATTGGAGGATCAATGTGGGTAGGATCATGGCTTTTTCTGCATCTGTTTTCCTACAGGTGGAGACTTCTAAGAAAAACTATCATGCAGCCCGGAAGGAGGAGAAAACAGCCCATACAAGGGAGAACCACGCCAAGGCAGATTCATCTGTCTCACAGGAGCAGATGCGCAAGTTGCAGGAGCGTGTAGAGAAGTGCACTCAGGAGGCTGAGAAGGTGAGTGTGTGTTGTATGCACAGAGGTCACAAGGATATTCCTTTCAAGGAAAAAGCATTGGTGGTAATGTCCCTCAGTGAAATGACTCGGGTGAAGTCTGTAAGACTGAGGTTTTAGTGAGCTAGACCGAGACTTCAGTAGCTAAGGTCTCTGTCCTTGGAGTTGGGCAGATCCTAATTTATAAATAAATTTAAAATAAAAAAGGAAAAAGTGTAGGGGATTTGGTGCATGGTGTGGAACCTGTAGAGCTGAAGACTTGGCTACCAAAAATAGCTGATTTGTCTGTCCACAAGAGGGAAAGTGTGGAAGGTCTTGTATGGAAGACAGTAGTAAGGAAGAACAGGAAACTTGCAAGAATATTAGGAGAGCAATGGACTGGGACATCAGCTGTGGGATTTCTTCTTACTTCTCTGGTGTGTTTGTTTAGCAGTGCAGACAGGAAAAAAACTCCTCAGTCCCAAGCCAGAGTAGGGAGGGTTTTAACTTGTTTGCCACCAGGCCAACACATCTCACCGTTGCTGTGCTCCTGCTACAGTGCAAGGATCAGTATGAGAAGATGCTGGAAGAATTGAACCGCTACAATCCCCGCTACATGGAGGACATGGAGCAAGTGTTTGAGGGCTGTCAGGAGGCAGAGCGCAAACGATTGTGCTTCTTTAAGGAGATGCTTCTGAATCTGCACCAGCATCTCAACCTCTCCACCAGTGAAAGGTACTGGCCCTGATGCAGAGGGGAATTCTGCCAGCCTAGAGTGCTTAGCTCTGGTGAGGAGTGCCAATTCCGGTGTCACTGGAAGCTGCTGGCTTGTATCAGCCAGATCTCACTCCTGCCCCTTTCAAATGTACCTTAGAACTGGTATTTGGTCTCTTTAGAGTGACTGGTGCTGGGGTCTGTGACTGTAGACAATGCCAGGCTGCCCAGAGAGGATTTTCTGCCTTCGAACTCTTCCTTTTTCACTACTGTCCAGTACTGTCCTGTGTGTGTACTTCCATCCTATGACATGCCTCCATGTTGCTGTATGTAATCCCAGGCTAAGGAATGTAGCTCTGTTGCCTTCTAGTATTGATGGTTATTCCACCCATTTTACCCTTAGTAGAGAGACCTTTTGTGAAGTCGTGCTTGTAAGCCCACAGGTTGCCCTAAGCAGAGGTTACACAGGGGGTAGCAGGTGCAGCCAAAAACTTTCTGTGCCCCTTTTATGGTAGAGGCAACAAATCTGAGCCACCTCCCTGTCTGTGTACAAGAATGTGCCGAGTTATTTCAATGCTCACTTAATGAGCTGTGCTGAGAGCTGGCACTTGTCAGGCACTGCCACACCAAACAAGCCTGTCCCGTTTGCCAGGCTGACTCTCCAGTAAGGGAGGCTGTGTTTTCCTAGGGCTGAATAGGTGCTGCTCTAGCATCCTTAATCCTGTGGGATTGAGGATGCTATGTAATTGTGCATGAGGTTAATCTCTTCCTTCCTGCTTGACTTTTTGGGAACTGCTGATTTGATTACTGGTGGTTCTGTCTGTTCTGGTCGTAGCTTTCATGCGTTGTATCGGGATCTCCACCAAGTCATCATGGCTGCAGACAACCAGGAGGACCTGAAGTGGTGGCGCAACACTCACGGACCGGGCATGGCGATGAACTGGCCTCAGTTTGAGGTGGGGTAGCATTCTAGAGTGTGTTAATGCTGTTTCCAAACAATGAGTGCTTATCTGAATCTGGAAATTACTAGTCTTGTGTTAGACTGTGTCTTTGCTCAGCAGGCTCAGGATGTTGGGCTCTTCTGAAATTGTTGTATTGCAAGCTGTCTGCTGCCCAAAGGGGCACACGTAGGCTGCCAAGCTATGCTCCAGCCAGCCAGCTGCAAAGTCAAAGAACAGGAGGTGGTGCTCAGGGCTGTGAGACAGCTTTCTGTGATGATTTTCTCACAGCCTCTCTTGCTGCACCCTGGGATTCAACAGAAATGAGCCTGCTATGCCAGCAAGGCTATTAGGCTGACCCGTTCAGCTGCTACTGAAGTACAGCCTGGTCTTCTATTGTTCTATATTAGGCAGAGAAAGATGCACAGAGGTTTTCTGCCTGAGTGGCTTGATGGTATTACTGGTTTTCTCTGGACAGGAATGGTCCCTCGAAACACAGAGGCAAATCACCAAGAAGGAGAAGAGTGGCAAGATGGCTGATGATGTCACACTGACCAGCATTTTGCCTACACGAGATGGTGTTGTCTCACAGACCCCTCTGCAGACAAGGTAAAGGCTGAATTGAGATACATCAGGTTAGGAAGAGTACAGTCCTGCCTAATGTCATGAATGAATTGGATTGATAGGAGTAATCTCTTCCTTAATTTCCCATCTCTTGCCCATGGCCTTACCTGTGGCACTCTGGAAAAGGCCATGCAGAAAATGCAGTTTAGGGTAGCTGTTTGGTTTTGTGTTTATTTTGTTGCATTTCTTGTTTTGTTTTTTTTGTCTAGCACATTCTGCCTCACAAAGTACCTTCCTGGTAAAGATCCTTCTAGTGACAAGACTTAAACCAGTCTGACTAGTGCTGTCTGATTCTGACATGCATTTCCCCAGTTCTTCCTCCCAGACAGAGTGAGAAGAGATGGGAATTGTGTGGCTTCCTAAATGAAGGCAATAAATTCTTACTGTTTTTCCCTGGTATGGTGCTGAGTAGTACCTGACAGGTTTGGGTGTAGCTGCTTCCCTTGCCAGGAAGCAAGCCTGGAGAATAGGGAGAGGCAGAACAGACTCATCCTACTGTACCAGCAGCTGTCCTGCTTTAAAAGGTAGACTCTGGCCAAAGTGAACTCAGCAGAGAAGAATGGAGATATAGAGATTTTTCAAGGCCACTACTGTATTTCACAGTCAATTGGATTCAGGGGCCCTATTTGCCAATCTACAGGTTTTCCTATCAAGAGGAGCAGAACAGCCTCTTCTATGACACCCTGAAGGCACCAACCCATGTGAAGTTAGTATGGAACATAGCCTCTGCAGGGTTTTTTGGGTTCCAGGTGTCTGTCCTCTGCTGCTCGTCCCCTCTGCTCTTGTCCCTGACTTGGAAAACAAAATTCCAGACACCTCTTCAGGACGAAAAACATAGCTTCTCCTGTCTATCATATTCTTGGCTGGAATAACTCTGGACACAGCTGGGCTCTGCAGTTAGGACTGGCCTTCCTTGTGTGAGAGGATCTGCTAGAGTAGCAGGAGGTCATAAAGAGTGTGTGTGTGAAAATACTTTGAGTGAGTTATCCTCCTGGCCCTCAGGGTTCTAATGCTGCGGTGCTTTCAACAAAACCTAGTATGTCCTGGGATCTCTCTTCCCTGTTTGCCCTCGCTTGACTTTTGGGCCTCCTGCACCCTGTCCTGTAGCAGGGCAGTCTCAGGGGAGTCAGGGTGGTGCATGATTCAGGAGGAGGTGGGTGAAAGATCAATCAATCTACTAACAACCATCTTGTTCCCTCTTGCCTTCCACACACACAGTGGAGGGAAGGAAGACATTTCAGAGTGGTCAGATGAGGACACTCCCAAGAAGTGCCTGGATGCCAACGGGCACGAGGACGACCTAAAGGTACCAGGTGTGCGGGTACGAGCACTCTATGATTACACAGGACAGGAGGCTGATGAGCTGAGCTTTAAAGCAGGTACAGAAGCACTAATCTCTAACCTTTCACTGTCCTCACTTGGGCTCACTGAATGATTGAAACACTCTGTAAGAATTGGATGTCCACTTGAAAACTGACATTCATTCTTCCCTTGGTCTGACCACTGCCAGCTCTTTTGAGGTGGATGACGCAGTGGCAAATCCTGTTTTTTCTAGACCAGAAGGTAGTGAGGCCACATGGAAACAGACTGTCTAGCCTTGGTCAGAATGCAGGGAGAGCAGACCCCTGCCTCTTCTTAGGGCATTTATTCTGAATTGTGTCTTGAACTTTTATTAAATGCTTCTCCCTTGCACCATTGATACAATAATTACATGGGTATTCTGGATTGTCTTTTCAAATAATGTGAAGGTAGATATTTTGGGAGAAGCTCACCTGACTGACATGTACTACTGAAGGCAGATGTCAGCTGGCAAAAAAACAGCTATGCAAACTGTTGCTCAAAATAGGTATTTCGAGAATGGAGATCCTGGTTTGCAGCACAGGATTGAGTACTGGAGCAAACAGATCTGTCCTCTTTTCTTCCTTTAGTTAAATTTAAGTTTGCATGTGCCCTCCTCTCATCTTCAAGTGGACATCATGATCTTGGGAGTGTCTCTGATCTTGCTTGTTTTGAGTTTTACATGATATCTCTGTGCTATACCTCTCCAAAACACACCCACTGAAAGTCACTGAAGTCCTTCAGTAGCAGGGCTTTGTGCCTAGGCCATATCTGTGCTGCAGTGTTACCATAACCTTCCTAACACTAACTTGTTGCTTTGAAATATCCTGCAATACAAGTGCTCTAGAACTTGACTTTGTTCTTTCTTTCCACTCAGCAGATGAAATGGGGTATGACTTGTAGCTGTAGTCATCTCCTTTTTGAATCTGCTCTGAACAACACATACCAGTAAGGCTTCAGCTTGACAGCAGTGACTTTCTGAGACTCCTCCACCAGTGCAGGATGTGCCTAATGATACAGTCAGACCTCCCTCTCTGGCAGAAGTGTGACCTTCTGCTGGTGGAGATGGGGATCTTTCTGCGCCTTCCCAAAGCAGATGTGGAATGTTAAAAATCTTTCTGGTCATAATCTGAGAAATCAGTTGATTTCATGCCTTACTGGCCAAACCAGACACTCCATCATGGAATTGGCATTTTGGGTCCTAACAGCCAGAGCTTAGCAGCTTCTTATATTTCCTTCCCACTTGCCTATCAGAGGAGCCACTACAAAAAAAATGTCTGTCTGATCACTCTGGCTTGTAAGCATGTTCCTTAGAGAAGAACAGGCAGAACTACAGGGCACAGAAGATTTCTGATTCTGAATAGAAAAAGCCAAGTTTGTTGGCTGAGGTGATAGTACTGAGTATAAATGCTGAAGAGATCAGTGATTCTGGCTTTGATTAAACTGCATTATGATAAGGGTGTTGATAAGGGGAGAAGAGTGTGATGATTGAGACCAATAGCCTTGTTTTTTATCAAGTCATCTTAGCTGGGTAAAAATGCTATGCTACCTTTCTTAAGGCTGCCTCCTAATGAGTGTTCTTACTTTTAGGTGAAGAACTAATGAAGATCAGTGAGGAAGATGAGCAGGGCTGGTGCAAGGGCCGACTTCTCACTGGTCAAGTTGGACTCTATCCTGCTAATTACGTTGAGAAGGTTGGATCATGATTGCTGCTGCCCCACCAGTGCCTCACAGCCATACCAGCATCTCCTGCAGAGGTCACTGGGTCACTCCTGGCCCCAACCCACCTTTGCAGTATATCCAGCAGCTTCTGGACTTTAAAGGCACATATTCCATGTAACTAATGCTTCATTTTGAACATATAGATCTGTAGGGATTTTCTAAAAAATAAACAAGGATGAATAAAGACTTTTCTGAGCACTACAGTAGTGTAGGAGTGCAGAAGGAAACAGATCCTTTTGACTTGCACTCAGTGAAAGGAGGTAAGTGTTTTCATGGAGCTCTATAAAAGAGAGAAAACACACTTCCTTGACTTCAATGCATATGCATCCATAGGGTGTTGAGGTCTGCCCAGCCTCCAGGCTTCCTGTTCAAGGAATTTTGGATATGCAGGGTAGTAGGGAACTTCTAGTGTTGTTTCCCCTTTTTAGCTTCATCAAGCTGACTGGCAGAAAGCTCTTGATTCTCCCATGGTTTTTTTTAAGTTTTCAGTATCCCTCACTTGCAAGATTGTTTGCTTCCCTGGTTAAGGCAGCTGATATAAGTGATACAGTGTCAGCCTGAACATCCCTTTTCACTGACTGCCCTCATATTTATTGGGATAACCCCAGGAATGAATGATAGTATAGCTGAGACACAGGAGAAAGAAGCTTCTGTCTTGCATGGTGTGGCTCTGTGTAATGAGTTGTGAACAGACCTGTTGTGCAGCAAGTTGGAGTTGACTGAATGCACCCTGAGCTAAAATGGACTTTGACACAAGCTAAAGGCTGGTTTTAACAAAATGACAGCCACGTTCCAGTGCTGTTCTGCTTAGGGTTCCTAAATTCACTTGTGTACGTTGGGGTTTCTAATGCATCTAGATTATTTTGGCTACTCGTCTCTTCAAGAGCACTTAGTGCACAGCAGAGAACCTCATTTTTCTCCTTTACAGTATCTTCTTGACTCAGACTGGGCTAGAAGTGCACTCCTTGCTTTGCCAAAGACCCCTGCACTGTGATGAGGGTTGCACTGTGGAAGCTGCCTGCTGGCTGGCACAAATTACCCATAGAGAGGTAACTCCTCTTTTTGTCCTGAATTGCTGCAAGTGCACTTATGCCCAGTTGTTAAGTGCCATTCAGCAGGGAGGATGTATCAAACATCTTTATCTCACCTGTCCTTCTGCCTTTGAAAGCCTGTGAGGCTGCTGGGAAGACCTGCCATCCTGATCCTAGTGCTCTGCATGTTCCAGCATTGGGACTGATAAGCCCAGGGATGAGCTTGAGGGAACAAAAAACTGGAAAAGCTCCCATTGCTGGAGAAACAAAGGCAAACAAGCAGTTGCTTAAAAATGGCTTACTTAGTGCATCTGCTTGAAACTGCTGGTGAAATGCATTTTGAGTTTGTAGTAACCTTCTGTAATGACATTCTTACTCTGGCCCAGCAAGTGTGAGTGACCTAGCTAAGTCAGACTCACAAAACTCAGTCCAGCCTCCACCAACCACTTGGGGTGAACTGCTTCAGAGCTGTTTGGGAAAAGGGTGCTACACATAAGAAAGTCTGAAGTCATGGGTGAACACTGGGATTAAATGGCCATTATTGTGTTAACAGCAGCTAGTATGCCAAAATGCAGACTGAAACAGAGGAGGGGATGGACATACTCAAACACTCTTAATTTATGAAGATTAAAGTATCACAAACATCTCATTGCCTGGCTGACAACAGAAATTAATGTTTTACAGCATACTGGATGCCTTGAAATGTAGTCTGCCATGGACAGAGAGATGGGAGACTAATGCTATTTAGTGCTCTTGTGAGACCACAGAAACTTACAGTTGAAAAGTTTTGCTCAAAATATCCCTAGCACTGCACTTCATGAATGGGGAAGAGGGGTGCAAACCAAAAGAATAAGGCTAAAGCAATTTGCTCAGACTCTATTATGTCATTTCTCAATAAAAGGGAAAGCATTTCCAAAAAGCAATTAAATATCTAAGCAACAGACATTAAAAATGCCTGGATTTAGCTATGAATTTAATTAGTATTCTAGGTTCAGTATCTGAAGATGCCTCTAAGCTTATGCCATGTAATTAGAGGCGGTAGTGTATAAGCAGTTGGATTTATTTAAAGATCCAGTCTCTGCTTTCGGTTCTGTGTCCCAGGCAAAAGTATCATTAGTGTTGTGCAGTAATTGGAAGTGTTCTATTTGCTGACCCACAGTGGAATGATTTGCTGCTTCTTTGTCCTAGCACATGTGAATGTGAAGACAGCCCTGCCTGCCAGGCTTCTGAGAAACCTGAGACTAAAACAGCACTGAAATGAGCTGAGATGTTGTATAAACAATACTGCAGTTTCCCTGATTAACCTGCACAGTTCAAACACTAATGCTAGACTTTCATGTCAGGTCAAAAAATGGTAGAAGAGAGGTACAGAGGATAATGTGGAAAACAACTCTTCTTCTGAGTTCTAGTCAGGCTGTAACTAGAGATGGAGAGAGGTGTGGCCAGAATGTGCTAAAGGACAGAAACATCCAGTGGACAGGACCTCTGATTACAGTACAAATAACCTGAAATTCTACAGGACAAAGTCTGAACAAACTTGTTTGTCCTAGGAAAACATGACCACCTGATTATAGTGGGCTGCTTGAAGGTTTCCAGAAATACTGACATATTGCATCTTATGTGAACAAGTTCCCTAAGGAATGTTTGCACATCAGACGTTCTTGCCAAGAGCTGAAGTAAGGGACAGCAAGACAACACACTGAGAATGAAAAATTGCTTGGCTGGACTATACCTCACAGATGGGCATGGCACTTAGTCCTGGCTACCCAAAACCATCTGGATTAGTAAAAGAGAGCCTGTGTAGTAAAGATCCAGCCTGAGGGAAGTAGGAAAAAAAAAAAACCCAAACCAACCCACATCTAATGATCTTCTATTAAAGTAATAGCTTTGCCTGGATACTTGGTTTTCCACAGGAGCAAATGAGGTTTTGTTAACCACAAAGGTTCTAGCTGAAACTTGCCATCCATGCCATGCCAAAAGTTCTGTGTGTGAACAGAGATATGTACACATAAACTAATTGCTGTGCCTGAATTCCAGAAGGCCAGTGAAGCCTGTTCTTCCCCCATGGCTTTTGTAAAAAAATACAAATGCATCTTTGTGCCTGATGCGCAACACAGTGAATAATTATCTAGTCATGTTTTATTTTTTAATAAAGCCATTCCTTGTGGAAAGCCCATACACCTGTGGTATTAGCAGAGAATTCATTTGGTTCTGGCATCTTCCTGGAAAAGAATTTCAGAAGTATCATGCAAAGCTTGGATTTCCTGTTGATGAATTTTCAAGGAAGAGGAAGTTAAAGATTCTCTATGATGGATCACACCCATTTCCCCAAAGTAGCAGCTGAGCTTGCCTAACCCAGTAATGGTTTTGCCCTGTAGGCAAAATCTGGGTCACAAAGCCCAGGGGCCAGCTGTGCTGTGGGATGGCAGCTGAGTTGTGGTTAGCCTCCAGCTCTGGGTGGCACTCCCACAGCCCTGCCTGGAGCTTGGGGCCATTGCTGCTTCAGTTTACTTTCCATCCCACTTCCCATGCCCTGTGTCCTTGTGGCTGTTTTGCTTGGCACTAAGCACTGAGGCAGGTGCAGGTATGTGGCAATCCTGCACAGAGATGCCTCAGTGCTGTTAAAAATTGTCCTGCCTCTGCTCTGGCCCTGTTTGCAGGTGTAGCCCAAGGGCACAGCTGTAAGGCTGTGGAGCTCAGCTCTGTTGTCTCCTGCAGGCTCTCCCAACTGCAGAGCAGGCTCTGCATGAATTGGAGCTGCCCTGGTTGCATTTGTGGAGCTGCTGGCATGCTTAGTGACAGCAGGCTGCAAAAATCCCTTCTGCTTGTGAAAAAAGCTGGTGTTGCAGTCAAAATGGGCTTGAACCCTCCACTTAGACCTGCAGGTGATCATTTCTAGGGTAAGTGCACTGAGACCAGCTGCTAACAGATCATGGGGCTGAACATGAGACAAAGCCAGTGCCACAAACCCCATCTTGAGCCATGGAAATGTGGTTGGAAAATACCCACTGCAAGCTGGCAGCAAAGGCTGTGCAAAATAAACAAGAATAGTAAGGTGGCATGATACAAGGCGAAGTGTCTTCAGAGGGACCTTGCACCAAACCAACCCAAAACCAAAAAAAGAGAAACAGAAAAAACTTGCAACCACCTGTTGAACCACTGCCCAGGTCCAAGCTACAAGGAACTGAAAAACTCTGGGCTGCAAGAGAGTGAGACTTTACCCAGCTACCTAGATTCTTTGCAGATCAAAGAGGATTAATATGAGATGATGAACAAATCCTTGCTGAAAGGGAGGGGAAGGGGGCAATGCAGTAGGTTCTGTAAATGGAAGAAACAGGCTAGTTATCTTTAGAACATCTTGACTAAGCAACATGGCTCCAGTGAACTTTTCCAAACTAAATTTCAGGCCAAATCACCTCAGCTGCTTCCAGCACATCCATTTTCTGGCCCTGTCCTGTTTTTCATCATTCAGTAACCCTGCTTGCAGAGGTTTCTGGTTTGTCAGTCTCTCAGCTTAAGGCAATTACAACTGCAGCTTGAGACACTTCAAGTGTGTAAGAACAGGCCGTATAGTGGTGCTCAGCACTTCTTCCCCCTTAAGGGGTGTGGGGGTCCACAAGCTCTCCAGTTTCAGCACTTTCACTGGGTCCTTCTAGTTACACATCCTGTGGTCCCTTCCTCCCTGCATTTCCTTTCTGTCCAAGCAGCTGGAAGTCTTCTTCCAGGACCTTCACTCTCCCCCTTTGACTTCACTACCTCCTTCCTGAGTCTATTGTTCCTGCTTCCAACAGGAGGCTGCCACTAAAACAGTCACTTGCCCCCAGCTGTGACCACAGTAGCCCTTTCTCTCAAATTCTCCTCAGGGCTTCCCCACAGGTGCCACACAGTTCCTAAGGAATGCTGTATCCATAATTATATGGATGTTTGTTTCACCAGTGGCTCTGCATCCCCTCTACACATCGCAGCCACCTATGGAGCTGAAGCACTGCTACCTACTCCCCCTGCACCCAAATCCTTTATAGTGACCTGTTTGACAGTGATGATTCCACTATGAAAATCCTTTGTTTTCAAAAAAGCTCTCTCATTTTGCCTTGCTTATTACCTTGTCTTCTGGTCAGTTCTGCCTGCTTTTCTTTCGTGGGTCACTGTCTTCTGCTTAAGGCATGCTCCTGATGCTTGTAGGGGCTGTAGGCAACTAGTCCCTGTACTGGAGGGATTCAGATTATTTAGAAAACTCCTGAGTGGGGTGATCTGCAGGGAAGAGAAATTACACACCTACTGGAAAATTTGGAAGAGTCATGTCTGATGAGTGGACAGCCCTACCGGTTCTAACCTCAGGCAAGTTAGTGCCTGTGCTGTCAATTGCCCTTGAAAGAAGAGAACTCAGGGTCTGCTCATTTCACTGTTTTTCACCTTGCTTCCATGTAGTGTGATGAGTATGTCTTCCATCACTTGAGTGATTGTCCCCTGCCAAACAGCCTGCTTCCAGCAGGGACACCTGTAACATTTCCAAACAGATCACCACAGCAAGATCTAAAACCAGTGCTCAGATCCAGGAAACTGCATGCCACATCAGCCAGCATACCCCTACCTTGAGGTATGGCTAAAGCGTCCCAAGTCCAAAGCACCTGCCAGGCCAGAGATGATATTAGCAGACATTCGCAAATCAACATTGAACTGTAATACTGGAAATGGACTAAAAAAAGAAAAGCCTGAAGTTACACTTGTACATACACACAGACACTCACTTAACAACCACGCAGCAGCAGCAGCAGCATGCTCCTGCCCTGGCCCTACACTCCTGTCACCCTTTCCATCAAACCACAGCAGTTTTGCCTGGCAGCCCAACCCACTGCCTGGCACAGCGGAAAGGGACAGTCCTCTCTTCTCCCTTCCAAGACTTCCCAGCCCTTGCTTTACTTATTCAGCACTGGCACAAGCAGAAGATCAGCTCAGCAATGCAATGACAATTGCTGTTTGAGCAGAGCTTGGGACGTCTCAGCCCACAGCTGCCACTTCCCAGAGTGGGTGCAAGGGACAGCACAAGCAGCAGGACCAGCCTTTTGGCTGCAACACACCCCAAATCAGAGCAAGCCATCCACTCCTCAACATCTCTCAAGTTACCCATCTGTTGTGTTCCTGAAATTAGGTGCTCCTTCAACCTTTGCTGGCTTTTCTTCAAACCACAACATTCACAAGACTGCAGTAAAATTGTGAAAGCTGTAAACTTTATTCACTCTACACATACTGTATTAGCTCCTTATCTTAGATCTTGCTGGAAGCATTGCATGGAGCCAGTGAGTGACATGACTGCCTGCCTTGGTACTATACTTTTTTCTTAGGGAGGCAGCTACTAATTACACTCAGTCCAGAACACTGGCAGCCTGGTCAGCCACAACCCTCAGCCAGCTGCTTCCCTTGCATCAATCCAAGTGAATATACGGCAGGGCAGTTTGCTGACTTGACAGAAACCTAACCTAACCCAAGGAAAAGTTTTCCATATGATCCCTGTAACCACAGATAATTAGGAGCATCTTCTTACACACTGTCCCTTTCAGCTGGGAAGCAGCCTATCTGCTGAGAACCTCTCCCTCGCTGTAGTGAGAAGGAGAATGCTTTCTACTCGATTTTCCTCTCCTCCATTCATGGCTGTGTTTGCTCCTTCCACTACTGAAAATAGCCAGGCTGCCCTGAAATACTGAGCAGAGCTTTTTCCCAGAGTTACTGGCTATCCCCAGGGGAAATCATGTGGATTAGTTAGTCTGTGAACCGCTTAGAAGAGAGGAGGAAAAAAAATTTTAAAAAAAAAAAATTGTCTTAGGAATTGCTTCTTTGCTCAAGGCATCATTGTAGAGTTCTGGTACCCCACCACTCAATATTGTGATCCCTGGAAAACTAATTTCCCTGTTACTTTTCGGGTATTTTACTGAATTTGCCAGCCCCTTTCCCAGAACTTCTCATTCAGCAGAAGTGAGAAGCCAATGGGTCTGAATAGGAGAGGAGGACTCAGCCACCTCACCTCTCTCCTGCACAGTCCTATCACCCATGTTTGTTGCTGGGCAGTGAGAAAAAAGCAAGGTCCCTTTTTCCCTCTACCACCCTGCTTCTGGACAGACTCACACCGAAGCACTTTCTCTTACCTTTGGCTCATGCCTGAAAGTGCAGGGCATGTTTTATCCCCATCACAGCACTTCCCTCCTGAATCTCTCCATCTCTTTCACAGTAACCTCATGCCCTCAGATAACCAGACTTACTGAAAATGTGTCCCTGGTGGTATGGCAGACTCCAGGATTATGCCTGGTCATCATCCTTTGCTTTCCTTTGCTCTCTTGGATAATGCTTGGAACTATCTTTCATTGGCAGAGGTGGATAACAGAAAGGTGATCTCTGATTAGAAGGCTACATCAGGCTCAAGGTCTGGTGTCACAGCAGTCAGTAGGAAAGAGGTGGATGTCAGATGGGATGTAGATGGATAGGGAAGCCGAGAGCCAAAGAACAGGCTGCCAGCTTGGAGCTCAGAAATTCCGCACTAAAGCACATGAGATGCAAAAGAAACAGACGCAGGAAATAGCAGGAACAGTGCAGTGACAGCACTCATTCACAGGGAACAGTCAGCAGCAGGAGGTCTTTCCTGTACTGACAAAGGCAACAAAAAGAAGCTGATTATTTCTCAGACCAGCAGCATGCTCTCCCTGCTGCTTTTATGCAAAACTGATGGACAGGATCAGCAGCCTTGCCAGGATCTGGAGCAACCAACATAGGTTTGAAGGCCTGCAAGAGACCCTGCTGAGGCAGGGAAGCTGAAGTAACCCTGCTGTAGCAAACATTCTGAGAACACAAAGCAGTGAACAGAAACTGTGCTTCTTCCATGGAGGAGAGGAGCTTGCACTGTATCTCCCCATGTCTCCTAGCACAGACAGGCAAAGTGTGACACTGACCTACTGGCCTCTGAGGCTGCCTTGGCTCCTCCTCAGCACGTGCCCTTTCTGTCATGATTTCACTTTGCATGCAAGCATCACACAGCTCACTCCACCCATCCCACACCACCCACTGGGATGGGGAAGAGAATTGGAAAAAGGTGAAATTGGTAGGTGGAGATAAGAACAATTTAATAACTGAAATAAAGTAAAATATAATAATAATAGGAAAAAAGGAATCAAACCCAAGATAAACAAGTGATGCACAATACAATTGCTCACCTCCTGCTGACTGATGCCCATCCCATTCCCAAACACAAGAAAGAAACAAGCAGAGGAGGGGAGCGCACCACACAACTGATGATGACAGGGCAGGAGCAAGCAACTCAGGTGGAGGCAGCTCCAACCAACACAAACACAAACACTCCCAATGCACCATTATCATCTGAACTCCCTCCTCTACACAAGATGCAGCTTACACAACCCAGCACCAGAGACTCCCTCTCCTGCCCTTCTGTAGCTTCAGCTGTCAAGGCCCTGAATGCACCAACAGGCCTTCACTGTCCAGAGCAGCCTCACCTGTGGTTTTACCAAAAGCCCCTGCCCATGGGGTTTGGGGAGGGTGCGTTTGCATTTAAGCTCAGCCCAGAGTTCCCAGGCCCTGTCTGAGTTACATAGAGGAGTAGCAGTCTCTGTGCTTCGTTGATCTTAACCTGTATGCTGGTTTATCAGCCTGACCTCAGGCTTGCCTTGCCTTGCTTTATCACCACAGGCACACCTGGCAATCATTGGGCCTGACCCCGACCCAGTTTGACTGCAAGCAACCTCATCCCCACGAGCTTGTCCAGCTGTCTCAATTCTTGGTCAAATCCAGAAACTATGCCAGGCCTGCCAGGCTCTCTGTGGTCAGGTACTGTGCCCAATGAGGGCGCTGGCTGCTGGCCTCAGGAACAGCCCCTCACAGCCCTCCTTCTCCTAGCGTGCAGCCAGCCCTTACTGCACCCTGACATCAGCTCTCCTGGTGTGACTGCCAGGACAGCTGCACCATGAATGGCATCAGGGAACTCAACCTGTTTAAAAATAACTGTGAGGAAAATGCTATCAGTTACTTTTACCTGCCTTGCTTCCCCAGCACATGTGTGTGCAATCTCAGAAATGGCATTTGGGAACCATTAAGGTAGTACAATAAAAGCAACAGAAACCGGAGACTACTTAAGACAAGACTGCTGCCAAGAATGAGCTCTGTCAGGTTAGATCAGGCTTCACTACCCAGCTCAGAAATTCATCTCGGAGCGGCTTCAATCAGATGGGTCAGCCAGAAGCCTCTCATCTTACTGCATGTGCCTACCATATCAGCTCTCACTGTGATCATACAGTTAGAGCCTTGCTGATTCCCAGAACACAAGACCCTGCTAAACTGCAAGGGTTTTTCTGCAGGGCTTTTTTTTTTTTTTTCCTCAACAGCTCTGTTGCTCCTGATTGCACCTATGTCCCAATACTTTATGTATGTTCCTAAGACCATGGGTCCTAGGTTTCCGTTTCAAGGAATTCTACTATCTACCTTAACATCTGTGGATAATGTGGAATTGAGTGAAAAAGCCTTTAAATTTAAACTGGAAGTTGTCTTGTCCAGATACTAGTACTTTTAAGAGTTTCTTTGAGTGACAAGCTGGTGCCAGAGAGCAACCTCTTTTTCCTCTTTCCAGAGGTAAGGAAATCCCAATGCATTCCATCTCTGTAATACCATGGTACTGATTAACTTGTGTTGTTGTTATCCTTCTGAACCTCTCATTGCTCTGCCTTTTTTTTTGCTAAAGCATGAAATGGACTATATGTCATCAACTTTTAGTTCACAGCACAACCATATCTTTTCCTATTTTTCTTGCATTATAACTGAATTACTTTCTAGCCAATACCCTGCTGCTTCTAGGCAGGTAATACAGCAGTTAAGGGCCCTGACATCATCTTTGCTCTAAAGTAACAACTTCCCTACCTTCATCACTGCCTCATGATGCCTTGATTACTGCATAGCCAAGTAACAGCTTCTTGAGCGGCCTCCCCTGATTAAATCAGGGCTATGAAGAGTCTGAAGGGGAAGCCATACCAGGCGTGGATGAAGTCACTCCGTCTTTCAGCCTGGAGGAAAGTGAGGGAACCTCATCCCTCATCGTGGTCTTCAGTATCCTCATGAGGGGAAGCACAGGGGCAGGTACTGATCTCTTTAATGACCAGTGTCAGGACCCGAGGGAATAGCCTAGAGTTGTGTTGGCAGAGATTAAGGTTTGACATTAGAAAAGAGTTCATCCCCAGAGGGTGTTTCGGCACTGGAACAGGCTCCCCAGGGAAGTGGTCACAGCACCAGCCTGATAGAGCTCAGGAAGTGTTAGGACAATGCTCTCGGGCACATGGTGTGACACTTAGGGATATCCTGTGCAGGGCCAGGAGTTGGACTCGATGATCTCCGTGGGTGCCTTCCAACTCAGGACATTCTGTGGTTTTGTAAATTATTTCCAAATCACCGTTCGCTTGTGCCAGTGTACCAGGCCCGGTGCCCTGAGGTCGGCTGCTGGAGCAGGTGATACCTGTAAAAGCTGCTCTGAGCTTCTTCCCCGGTAGCAGATGACCCACGGCAGGCACTGCCCCACTGCTATGTAAAGCGCCCTTCTCTCGGTCCGGGCCCGCAGCGGCCCCACAAGAAGGGGCACTGCTAGCAGGGCTCCCGAAGAGAGCAATGTGGGACTGCCGTAAACGCTGCGAGCTCACGGGGGTCTCGGGGCGTGCAACGTCCGAAGCGCGCAAGGCGATGCCGTGACCCCCGCGAGACGTCGGGCAGGGGGCCGGCGCAGCGGCGGGGGTGACCCGCAGCTAACGCTGCCCCACATCCCGGGACCGGAGGGGAAGAGGACCTTGCTCTCTTCTCGCCGTTCAGACTCACGGGCACGGCGAGGGGGCCGGCCCTGCACGGCTGTACCGCGGCCGCGCCGCCGATTGGGCCCGGCCGGCTGCCGTCCCCGCGGGGGTGGCTGGGAAGGAGAGATCATGGCGGCGGAGCCGAGCAAGACGGAGATCCAGACCCTCTTCAAGCGGCTTCGGGCAGCGCCGGCTAACAAGGTAGCGGGGAGCGGCTGGGGTCCGCCGGACTGTCCGTGCCGGGCTGTTGCCGTGCGGTCGCGGCCTGCGCTCTGACCGGGCCCCGGTGGGCTCCGGGCCGCGCTGCGGCGGCTGTCGGGGCGGCCGGGCAGGGGCCCTTGGGGAGCGCCTCGGCACAGCGGCCGGGGCCGCCGAGCTGTGGCAGGGGGTGACGGAGCGGCAGAGCCGTCGCTTCAGCCTGGCTGTCCCTCTGCCTTCGCTTTAGTCGTGCTTCGACTGCGGCGCCAAGAACCCGAGCTGGGCCAGTATCACCTACGGGGTCTTCCTGTGCATCGACTGCTCCGGCGTCCACAGGTCCCTGGGCGTGCACCTCAGCTTCATCAGGTGCGTGGGGAGCGCGGTACCGCCGGCAGGCCTGGAGCAGCCATCCCGCCTTGGGGTGGGAGCACGCAGGGATGGCGAGAGAAGCCTTGTCACGGAGCGATCACCTCGGGGTTTATGTGGCTTGCTCGCTGCGGGTTCTGGGTCACTCAGCACTTTTAATTCCAAAATGGAGTTTCTGAAGCACCTCAGGTGGAATGTTGTTTTCGCTAACGTTGCAGAAACGCTTTCTGGACTTGGCATTGTAGGAGGAGAGACGAGAGTGTGGTGTGTGAATCTTGCCAGTACGGCACCAGTGTGGTGTATATACTTTTTTTGTTATGCTGAGCAGGGCAAAAAGAGGAATATTTAATCTTTTTGCTATCAACCTAATGGGGAAGATGGTGTTAGCTTTTCAGCCTAGTTCTTGTTTTCAGTACTTGTAAAAATTAGCATTTTAAGTTAACAGAACTGTAGCCTTTACTTGTTAGCAGAGAAGTTGAGTAACCGGTATGAGATACTGTGTCCCTTAGCTTTACTTGGATGTATTCTCAGTTGCTTTGTCACGTGTTTTGGCCTAACCTGTGGGACGGGCTGAACATGAGTCTCTCAAGTTGTGGAGAGATCACATGTACAACGAAAGTTCTTGGCCGTGCTTTCCCAGCTCAAGCTCTGCCCTATAAACAAGCAGTACAAGGGAGAGATCCTCAAAATTCGGATAAGAGCTGGTCGTTTTCCTTACTTTAAAAGTTGAAATTAATTTTTTTCAGGAGCAAAGAAATTCCCAAGATGTTTTCCCACCTTTTCCTCCTACACTTTGGAATAGTAGTGGTATATTCTGACCATTTTAGGTCAGAGCTTGGTTTTGCATTTGGTTTGCTTGGTCTTTATTAATAGAAATAATTGGTTCTCACACAGGTCCACAGAGTTGGATTCTAACTGGAACTGGTTCCAGCTGAGGTGTATGCAAGTGGGCAGTAATGCCAACGCGGTGAGGATCCTCTGTAGGCATTTTGCTTGCTTTCCCTCTTGCTAATCCCCATCCTCTGTTTCTTGTCCCTTTCCTTTGTGTGGCTTTCTTGGTACCAATCTCATCTGAAATGTGTAATGAAGGGGGGCATTTGTCAAGTGTGCTTGAAAGTCAGTGACCTTTGAATGCTTTGTTTTCTGATGTGCAGATCTCTCATTTTTTTGCACCTCATTTAAATGAGAGCCACAGCCTTCTTAAATGATAGGAGTTAATAACACTGATCAGTTTGAAAGCTCATGCTCAGCATTGTGACTCAGAATCATCCCTCTCTAGAGAAGACGGATGATTTTCGTAGGCCCCTGGAGTGAGACTGCTTGTAGAAAGCCGATCAATAAATGGTTGGTTCGTGCCGTGTTCTCAGTTTTTCATCCTCTGTTGCTGGGAAGTTTTGTTTTTCTCTTGAGTTTGTCTAGTGCTTGCTTGAGTATGATCTAGCAGTCAGGAGACCGAATATTCCTCTCTTTTCAGACTGCTTTCTTCCGCCAGCACGGCTGTACCACCACAGATGCCAATGCTAAATATAACAGTCGAGCTGCCCAGATGTACAGGGAGAAGATCCGGCAGCTGGCAAGCGCTGCCATGGCCAAGTATGGCACTGATGTAAGTCTGAGAGCTCTGGAGTGCTAGATGGGTAGTGCTGGATGCTGAGTCTTGCAGGATACCCTCCTTTTTGCCTCCCCTCTCTTTAGCTGCTTATAGATGGACTGAGTGGAGCCCCTGGGCACTCCCCTGACAAGAGTGATGCTGATTTCTTCATGGAGCACACGCAGGTGAGAAGAACTGCCTACACCAGGCAGCCTTAGTAGCTGTCCAGTAGCCAGCTGTTCAGCCAGGAGCAGTCCCACTTAGCTTGGAAGGACTCTAAATTGTATAATTATTCAGTAGTAACATGGAGGAAGTCAGATTCAGTCATCTGCCTGGGACATTGTCACAGATCTGAACAGTCCCTGTAATATCCATGTCCTTTGTTTTAGCTTCAAGAAGTACTCAAAGCTACCACCTATGCCCTGGAAGATGCTTTGCATGCTGTGTTTATGCTTAGTTACTTTGTACAGTTAAAGCAAGGACTACCTATTCCTTTGAACTTCTTCTTTAGAAGAAATTTTTCAGTGCACAGACCCTGGTAAAGTGGATTTGGGCAACTGCACCATGCCAGGCAGACTTTCTCAGGTAATGTAAAAACTGGCTGTATGGCAGATAGAAACAGCAGAAGTGGAGATAAATTTTTTCCAGGAAAACTGATTCACATTTTCTCCCAGATTTAAACTCATTTCCTCTAACCTGAGAAGTCCTCACACGATGATCTCCGTGGGTGCCTTCTGTCATTCCTCCTGGCCTTCCATTCAGCTTAGCTTCCTTTTTGTTTTTTTTTAAGTTTTGTCCTAAGGCAGTGTGGACTTGTCCATATGTTATGTTCAAGAAAGGCATAGTCTGAAATTTGGAATAAGTTTCCTTTGGCCTAAAATTGAATACAGGTCACTAAACCTGTAGCAAATTCAGGATTGTTTGGTTCATTATCTTCTGCAAATAACTAGAATGAGTATCTCCTTGCAGTCTTCCAGTACCTGGGATGTAGCAGATGCCAGCCAGAATCCTGCACAGTCTCCTCCAGAGGTGGAAAAAGCAGCAAAGTCATCAGAAGGCAGCGAAGTTTCGAGTGAGTTCTTTACTGAATAATTTTTCCAAGTACCTGCCTTCATTTCCAGGAGAATACAGTTTTGTACCACTGTTGGAAGGGCTGAACTTACCCTTTGGTTCAGGCCTGAAGGAGGCCAAGTTCTGTGCACTCTTAGGATGTTTGGTGAAATTAGTGGAGACTTCTGAAAACGCTGCTCCATTTGGGGTCTTCACTTTTCCTTAAATGCACACAAAACTGTTTTGGGGATTACCTGCCCCATTTCCCTGCTTTCAGACATAATTGTTTGTCTAAACATTCTTCTCTACCCCTTGAATTTGATGGGTCTGAAAACTTTCTAGGGTGAAGGATGAGACCAAGAACCTGAGGGCATAGCTGTAATTTGAAACAGCTTTGTATAATTCTCTGCAGAGTGTTGGCTTCCTTTTAATGTTTTAAGAACACTAGAGAAGGAATAATTTGCTCTGTGGGGACATAAAGTTGTTTTGCTTGGGAAATTGCATATTTCAGGTTGTAACTGGATTTATTTGTGGGGGCAGAGGAGCTAGGAGAGATATAGTGGAATTGTGAACATACTGGAAAGAAAAGGGTTGAGAATCAATTTGCTGAATGTTCTCTTCTGGTTTTTTGCCCACAGATCCCAGCCATGGTCCATCCATTGACTTGTTGAGCACATCTCCTAAAGCTCCTTTAGGTGAGACTCCTCACTCTCAGATCAGTCTTATCATATACCCACTGCTCAGTAGTGAGCTCAGTGAACTGGAAGCAATGAGCCAGTTTCCAGAATGTCTAAACGAGCTTATCTGCCTGTTGAGCCAGTACTTAGGATATTCCTGAAGCCCAAAACCAAGTCACAGTTTCCTGGAGGTTTCTTCCTTGTTTGGATAATTGAGTTCAAAGCTGTTGCTTTCCCAAAAGCATGTTTTCCTGGTTTTGAGCTTTGGACAAAACTTGGCACTTGTACATCTAGAACTTGGGTGATCAAGGCCACATGGCTGTTTTTTTGGTTTGTTTCCCCACAGAACATTTGGAGGCAAATGAATTTTTAGCATTCAGAATATTAAGGATTTGTGTCTGATTCTCCCCTGCCATTACTGTCCTGGCTGCACACAGAACACCTTAGCTGGAGCTTCTTTCCTTATTGAGAGCATGCTCCTAGCCCACAGTGGGTTCATCCTGGGTGGAAGGGCTGTGTCCTCAAGTGTCCGTTCATTCCCCATGTTTTACGTCTCTTCCTCAGACATGTCCATGTATCTGTCAACACAAGGGGCTGCTCCTGCTGGAGGTAACTGGCTAACAGCTGGCCTGCTCTGGCTGCTTGTGACAACTCTGCTTGCCCCTCCTGAGATTCTGCCTTCAATTCTAACTTTAGCTTCCTGTGCTTAGAGGGGGAGAACAAGTTATATTGTTGTATTGAGATCTAAACCAGATATGTTGTATCTGTAAAGACACCTTATTAACGTTTCTGTTAAATGTTTCCTGAAATATAAAAAACCCCAAACACAAACCCAAAAAACCTTGAATCAAGTGTTAGGAGCAACAAGCAGAAAACAGTTACAGATTGCGTGAATGTTTTGAATCCCCTTATTTAAAAAGACTTATCATAAGACTAGAAAAGATAAAAGAAAACATGTCAAGAATAATTTATGTGCTAACAAAAGTCATGTGGCTGTAGAAAGTCAGGAGACACACAGACACAAAAGAAAAGCCCAACAATGGCAATAAAATATCTTGGACTTATCTAAAGGAAGCTGGAAAATGTTTTGGGCAGTCCCTCTCTGCTTTGTTCTTATACTTTTCCCCAGACATTTGCTGCTTGGCTGGCCCTTGTCTGGTTTTACAAGTGTGGCATGCCATTAAGAGTGACAAGTGCAAGGTGCTGGGGAACCCGTTGCTTTTACAGCTTGCTGCACTTAAAGTCCATTTTTTTTGGTATGTTCATGTAAACACAACTTTAGGGTTCTTGCTGCTTTGTCCCTAAGGCATTGGTGAGGCTCTGACCTTCACATGCCTCTGAAGCTGCATTTTCTTGAATTTGTGTATGGGATAAACCTAGTCTTTCTCTAACTACCCTGATATGTACTGCATAACACTCAGAGGAGTTAGTCACAGTTCTTAATTCAATTATAAGTTGGTCCAGAAACAGACATGCTTCTTTAGGCCACCAGCCTGCAACTGTGGAGCTTCTACGTGCATCTTTCTTGCCTGGATGGAATCACCCAGGCTTCTGATGTGAAGCTGCATGGTGTGCCCTGGACGCTACCGCAGCTGGACTGTGGTGGATGTTCATGTGGGTTGCTGTCTAATTGCTGTCTAATTTTGGCCTCTTAAATTAATTCTCTTCTGCTTATTTGCTGCTTCTCTCCTTTTGCAGAACTTAAATCCTCCCTCATTGGAAAGAAGAAGCCAGGAGCTGCCAAGAAAGGGGTATGTCTGAGCTCTTTTATGGAGGGGAGGTAAAGCATGTCTCGCATTTCTGCTGTCCTTTCCCTGATCCTTGCTTTCTGCTTAATAAGTTGTCTGACAAAGCTGTAGAGATCTGTTTTGGGGAAAGGAGACCTTAAACAGCCTGTATATTATTACAAAAAAAAAAAAAAAAAGGTCTGGATCATTACTGATTGTGGTCTGAAGCATATGTGGTTGATCTCTAAGTGATCGCCACTGGTGGGTTAACTCTTGGGTGTTCTTCCATACTGTGCTGCAGGCTCTTTTGGGTCTGTAGGCTGTGACAGCACAGGGAGACTGAAGGCCTCATTGGTGCAGCAAGTAGAATTCAGGTTTTCTTCTACAGTGAACAACGTAACATGAGGAATTCACAGGATTTTGTTTTTGATTTTCCAAGCTGGGTGCAAAAAAAGGTCTTGGAGCCCAGAAAGTCAGCAGTCAGAGCTTCAGTGAGATTGAGCGGCAAGCCCAGGTGGCAGAACAGCTGAGGGAGCAGCAGGCAGCAGAGTCCAGAAAACAAGCTGAGGAGTCCATGTAAGTGCCCTGTTTGGGATGAGTACGTTGCAAACCTAAGGCAGAAGTAGTGTGAGGTTAATGCTGTTCACCCTAGGATCACCAAATGTGACTACAGCACATACTGCATGAGAGGAAGAGCAGTAGCCATATGCCAGTATGGCCCTTGCAGCAGGGCACAAGTTATACTGGTGTATTTTATTGAAATTAGCATTCCTGGAAGAGTGTAGGAAGCAGATACTTGTGTATTGTGTGTTTCTGTTCACCTTTGGACAGGACTGAAAAAGCCAAAGGCTGAACTGGATGCATCATTCTGGGTTGCAGGAGTGGGGAGGAGATAGACATTGTGATGCTTTTACAGTAAGGAAATCATGATTAGCCAAAGAGTTGAATCCCAGTGGAGGAGATGGCAAAACAAGCAATAGCTTCTGTGCAAGGATTTTTGGCAGAGCTGTTGTGAAAGTGACTATTTTGAAGGGTGGTTGGGGTTACTTAACCACTTGTTCCTCTACAACACGGGCAGCAAGGGAGGGTAATGAGCTGGCACCCACCATGGCTCTTTTCCTTAGAGTCACCTCAATGCGACTGGCTTATCAGGAACTGCAGCTTGATCGGAAGAAGGAAGAGAAGAAACTCCAGAACCTTGAAGGGAAGAAACGTGAACAAGCAGAGAGGCTGGGCATGGGATTGGTGTCCAGAAGGTACCTGACTGTGGATGGCATAGGATAGATGGGTGTCTTTGAAGTACCCTGTTCTGGAAAAGTTTCTTGAAGGCAGTAGTTTGTTCTTGTAATAGATAAGGAGATTAGTTAAAGTACTCATATGCTGGTCTCTGACTAAAAATGCTTCAGGCCCCAGAAGGAATAGGGACTCTGTTCAAAGGTTCTTGTTCTCATTTGAGCTTTTCCACAGATACGTGTGGCCTGTCAGTGTCTAGCACTAGAGTCCTGCTGCTTGACAGGTGTCCCCCTGCAGAATCCTTCCTTTAAGAAAGTAGCTCAAGACTTCTGAAGGAACATAGATAAGTGGTGAAGGGGGCTGACATCTCACAACTCTCCCTCAAAACCTGTGTCACCTGCCTTGCCTTGTGAAGGCCAGATTCAGTTTTGAGGCAGACTGGTTGTAGGGACTGGATGCTGTCAGAGCCATCAGCCCTGACTGTGCCTGTTTGTTGTGCCAGTTCTGTTTCACACTCGGTGATGTCTGAGATGCAAGTAATTGAGCAGGAGACGCCGCTGGTAGCAAAATCATCCCGCTCCCAGTTGGACTTGTTTGAAGATGGTGGAAGCTTCACATCTGGACCTCCCAAGTAAGACTTAGCTCCAGTGTAGTCCTTGTTTATTCCTGAATTTCATGTCTGGTGTAAATTACCTATTTTTGGTACCTAGGTACAAATACAGTCCCTTCTCATTCGAAGATGCATTTGGCTCACGATGGGAAACAGACTCTTCATGGGGTATGGACAAAGAGGAGGAACCGGAGGTGACCGTTTCCAGCATTCGTCCGGTTTCAGAGAGGTAAAGTGCTTGCCACTGCTAGTGTACCTTGTGCCCCTTGTGTAGGGGACAAAGGGTAAGTGTGGGAGCAGTGGCATAGAAGCTGCTGTATTATAGCAGGAACTATAGCCTTGTGCAGTAGAAAACGACTTGCACAGGCACAGACAAGCCCGAGAAAAGGGCCTCGAGTGAAAGAGCCTTGGACACTTCTTTGCTTGCCATGTCCGTCATTTTATACAGCCTCTGTGGTCATTGAGTGCTGACTGTCCTGACGTGGGGAGAGGAGAGCCCCAATGTAACTAACACTTCAGGATGACTTGCTTTCTTTTCATTAGGTGAAGTCTGAGACAAAAGTCTGAGTCTTCACTGTGTTGGTGAGCTTAATCTGAGATGTCTCCTCTTGTTTCCTCAGACCCACCAGTAGGCGGGAGATTGAGAACAGACCATCCATGGTGGAATCCAATGAAGCTCGGCAGAAGTTTGCAGGGGCTAAAGCTATCTCTTCAGATATGTTTTTTGGGCGGGAGGCAGATGCTGAGGTAGATGCATTCTGCAGTGCTTACACTGGTACAGCTCTGGCTTTACCTCCTCCTGTTTGTTCAGGTCCTGCTTTGTTCCCTTCCTATATAACCTTTTTCTTTTGTCTTCTGCTGTAGTATGAAGCCAGATCCCGACTGCAGCAGCTCTCGGGCAGCAGTGCCATCAGCTCTGCAGACCTGTTTGGAGAGGCTGACAATGTGCACTCAGGTTTGTTAGCACTCAGTGGGTTGAGGAAGGGGACAGCTTTGGAAGACCTAGACTGGAGGGGATCAGGGTGCTTTCTGGAGCTGAGGGACTTTGGGCTAACTCTTCCTGGTTCTTGTAGGTGGTGTGTCTATTGGAAATGTCCTGCCTGCAGCTGACATTGCACAGTTCAAGCAAGGAGTGAAATCAGTTGCCGGCAAGATGGCTGTCCTGGCCAATGGGGTGATGAGCTCTCTTCAGGTGAGTTTACATTATGGCACCTTCAGAAAGGCTGTTGTCATGTTCAGGGACTTTCACTATAACCTGGCTTCCACTGGAATTATCACTGTCTTCTCAAATTACGTGGAAAGTCCCAAGTAGACACCTGTCTTATATAGCTGTTAACTGTAGTACAATAGCTGAATAATTGCAGGTGGCCAGTGAACTCTCCTTGGCCAGCCATACCCTCCTGCTGCACAGGACACCTTATTATGTCAGATACACCTTGTCCCACAAATTCCAGGCAGGATTTTAAAAATCAAGGTCATTTTACCTTCTGCCTTTTTACAGTGTCCTGTCTAGATAACCTCACACTGCATTAAAATACCAACCCCCCCAATTTCTTATCTGTTTCTGTATTTTGCACAAAGGTGTTGTAGCAAGGTGTCTCTGTCTGTTTCCTCCTTAGGATCGTTATGGTTCATATTGATGACCCAGGGACTGCAAAGGGAAGCCAGCAAGAGGCACTGATGCCACCTTTGCCTGGAGTAAACTCCGCAGGATTGTCTTATTTGTCTGGGTTGGGTGGGGAAGGGGAGAAGGTAAGCGGAGGGGGTCAGGACATGACTGTGCCCAGGATGCTTTCTGAATAGCTCTGGATTCCACTATATTAAAATTCAATGTGCCCTCATACCCACTGCTACCTACTAGCCAGTGGAGACAGGCCATCTTACAGGGTTAACCTTGTTGTAAAAGATATGACAGGAACTCCTGGGCTGCCCTCATCACTGCACCTGTCCTTCCTTGGCCCATACCTTAGCTCACCAAGTGACAGAGAAAAGGGGAATGCTATTTTTCTGAACATTATGTGACATGACTGTTTTTTTGTTCTGATCACTGCTCCCAAACCATGGTGCTGTGGAGTCCTCTGTATTTGCAGGGTTTGCCTTTTACCGTGATCTAGTCCTTTTTACTGTCTTCTAAACCAGCATATATGAAGGCGGGAGAAAAAAAATCAAAGATTATTTTTTTAGCTTCTAACTACATCATCAGCAAAAAAGGCCCAGGTAAAGAAGTAAAGAAATTTACTGGATCCCTGGTTTATTTTGTTGCCCAGCTTTTGATCAGATCAAACTACTGAGCCTCTGACTTAACCATGAAGTCCAGCAGCGGACACTGTCATTTTAGTCCTGTTCAGCTTGGTCTCTGGTTTTAACAAGAGTGCTTTTCTCTTCCTTGGACTATGGTGTTGAGGACTAGGTAGTAAGAAGGGTGGGAAAGGGCTAGTTACATGCAGTTAGCAGAAGCGAGGCTGGGGGCTTTTGTTCTGGAGCCTTCTGTCTGGGACTGGGAAGAGGTTTGCATGGGATTCACCTCTCCTGTCCAGTTGAGGGGCTGCAGCAGCTGTGGGCAGGAGGGGAAGGGTTTTACTCGGCTTTTCTGCTGATGTTTCACCTTGGTGGGGCATGAGGGGGGTAAGGGTTGGGTCTTCCTGTTCCTTGTCTCTGTGCTCTGACGCAGTTATGTCAATGTCACAGTACCCCCAGCAGGCTGGGGCTGCAGGGAGCCGTGGGGCGGCTGCAGGGCGTGGTGGCGGTTCAGGCACTCGGGGGTGGGGCTGGCGCCTTCCCTGGCGAGGTGGGGGGTTCCTGGAGCCCTGGGAGAGGGCCGGGCTCTGCACTGGTCCTGCCCACCAGATACCAGATACCGCTCCCCCTGAGGAGGGGCTGGGGCAGCCCCGAAGACCCAGACGCAACAGAGGCCTGACACAGCGTGCTTTATTGCCAGGCTGTCACAGCCACTCACCAAGCTGGGAGAGAATGCACAAATCATAAATAATTTAACTTACAATAAATAAATAACCCTGCCAGCACCCTGCTACAAGCTTTGGGTTACCAGTTCCTGGTAATGGTGGCCTGTGCTGCAGCACTTTATGACCAGGAGGAACAAGGAGGCTCCTAAAGAAGCATGAGAAACTGAAGTTCCCCGAGAAGTAACTAGTTATGCAAGCTGAGGCACAGGAGCTGGGATAGGCAAAGCATTAGGGTTTGTGGAGGTTTAAACTGCTGAGTTGGTTGCCATTAATGTAATGTGATGCTACTTATTTTTGTAGTTTTAAGGGCTACACTGCTGCTCCAACAATACCAATATTTACAAAAAAACCCCAACTGGATCTTATTTGAGGACTGCTTCCTTTTCACTTAGTGTTTCTGCCCACCCAGCCCCAGTAGGTGCTCTACAGGCTTGCAAGTCATACCACCTGTGACCAAGGAATTTAAAAACCCTATCCCTCTTTTCCAGTCCTCTGAAATTCATTTTTCCAGATGACCCTAATATCCTGTTGGAGGGATGGGTAGACCTCACAGAGGGGTAATCAGTACAGCAGCGGAGCCAAGACAGCACCATGCAGTACTTACTGCAATCTAGCTTATTTGCTGTATTTGCTTTGGCAAGTCTTGGACACATGGAGGAGAAAGCACAAAGCAGAGGTTCCATGGCAGTATCTAAGCTACCCTTTTTTAGGAACTTCAGGAATTTCCTTACCTTTGATCATATGCATATGCAGCTTTACTGGGAATAATAATGGAACACAAGTGCCGAGCTGCTGCTGGCAATTTAACCACTCTGTTATCTGGGTCAAATCTGAACAGAGCTACACAACAAAACACTGGCAAGCAGCCTGTACGAGTGCTCTTGCTGCTTCAGCACCTGCTGAACTGCGGAACTGGGAGGAGCACCCCGGTGACAGCATACCCGGCTGGTTCCAAGCCGTGGCAGAGCTGGTGGCTGCTGCCGTGTCTTGCCTGCCAGCAGAGGGAAGCATAACTCTGTAGCTGTAAATGGCTTCTGCAGAGGCGCTATTCCTGCACGGATTTGGAGCTAAGAAAAAGGCAAGTTGTTCCTGGGAAGATGGGTGAACCCGGCACTGGGGAGTAGCGCAGCCACACAAGACACTGCTGATGTAGACAGAACCCACTGTTAGAGCAGATGCTCTGGGAGGAGGTGCTGTTCCTCCAGTGGGTTCTGGAGAAACCCAAGATGGGAATGGTGCCCACCCTCACAACCTTCAGTTTTCAGAGGAGTCTGTCTCTTCATTGGAGCCTTCACTCTCAGCATCCATTTTTCGACGATGGTGTAGAGGTTTCCAAGGTGAGTTAATCCTGGGTGAGTTACGAACGGGCATATTGGCTGTGTCTGCACTGGAGCTGGCAGGACCAGAGACCGAAAGTCCTGAAACCTGAGCTACCCTGAAAGAGAAGAGACAAATGCTAGGCAGCATGTTGTCAAAACTTCCACTGCAGCACCCTTGGAGTGAACCTGGAAGAAAGACTTAAAACTAGCACAGGGACGGAAAGATGTTCATGGCATAGAGGGGGAACACGTGCTGGTATCTCCCACTCACTATGTGAATCTTCTGCTACTTAAACATATCTTCTGGGCTGATTTTTCTCCTTCCAACACTCCTGTTTTCACCATCCAAACAAATTTTCCCTGTTCATTAGAGACCGCTGCTTCCTCTAGATCCCTCTTTTGAGTCACACTCTTCCCCTCTGCTTTTGAAGACTTTTGTAAGGATTTTATTAACTGCACTGAGGCACCACAAAGAAAGAAACCCTTCCTGTTCAGGATGCTCTTTCAGCTCCTCTATTGTTTTGTAGTAGAGCAGAGGAATAGGACAGTACTTTATTACACTCTTCTTTAGCATGCTACACTTCATCTGTTGCTTTATCTCCTAGTTTAGGCAATTCCACTTACAATTTCTCAAGTTCCTGATCCATGGCAGGGTCCAGAAACAAGTCTCCTTTATCTGGCAGAGCCCCTGCGGGGGAGGGAAAAAACAACCAATGAAAGTATCAGCAGAGTTAGGTTATTCATTCTTCAAGAAAATGTTCAGCCATAGCAGCATCCAAAATCTGGCCTACAAGACAGAGAACGCTTTTCCTTATACCTATTAGAGAAATGGACACAATGTTGAGGATCACAGACAAAGAATGACGATCCATTTTCTGTGTCTTTCATACATGCTAGAGCTGAGCTCAGATTAAATGGGAGGCAAGCTCAGTAGTCTCACCTCCTATAGCCCTGAAGATTGGCAGTTTTTGTTCACTGTACAAAATTAAGAGCGCTGACTGTCAGGGAGATGGCAGTCTCTCAGTTCTGTTCATTGCCCAATGTAGTCACCAGTACCTGATGTAATAGATGTGTTGTCAGTGCCACAGCCTGAAACATGCACTGTAGCACCCAGGGTTCTTTAGGTTTTTGTGCCACCTGCCTTTCTTGTGGCGCACTGATCTTGGGGATCAAAACACAGATTTAAGGCTTTGGCTTTCCTTGGAACTCAGGAAAGTCAGGCCTGGCTCTCATGCACATTGTCTACAGGAGTTAAGTGTGGATGAACTGTGCTCTGGCATTTCTTGCTTGTCTGGGTGTGAGCGTGAAAGGCTGGGCCAGTACTTGGGTACCCTCTCAGTGTAAGATCAACATGCTCCTTTTCACATTAGAAACTACTCCAGATGAAGGACATGGTATAGTTCAGGACTGGAACAGCTGATTGATAATCCTTGCTCTTCTCTGAAAACTCTGGGACCTTAGCAGAGCCAGAAAGGAAAATGGGGCTCTTAGGAAAGCCCTCCTTCCTAATTCCTTAACAAACTCCACCTTGTATAGGGGTCATGGGAGAGTGTGATTAGCCAGCACAGAAATGACAGAGAACAGCACAGAGATTGCTCACCAGAGCCTGGAGAGTACCACTGCACACCAGGACAAAAAACCCATTTGATAATCTATACCAAACAGTACAGTGAGGAATGCTCTTTCTAAGGTTTTTCAGACTTGGGTGCTACACTCACTACCTTTGGGAAGGGGCTTTGTGTTCCTTGTGGGGATGCAAATCTGTCTGCTGGCTCTGTTACCTTGCTCTTGCAGGCGAAGCTGGAGTGCCACCTGTCCCACAGAGGCAGGCTGGCAGCAGTCATCAAAAATGTAGCAATGAGTGCCTGAAAACTAGAGTAAGTTTAGACCAGGACCTATTCCCCATTTATTTGGGTTCTAGTCTACTCCTGCAAATGAGCAGGAAAGTCTGGCACTGCAAAACAGTGTCAGGAGATCCACAGAAGTGTCCCAGTCTGCTTCTTTTTGTGGGCTCAATTAAAAGAATAAGCAACTAAAGCTTAACTTGTTTCTGTAGTTTGCAGAGTGCATAGTGAAGTCTCTAGGGCACAAGATTTACACTTGGGAGAGTTGATAAATGGCACTTGAAGAATTCACAAATCAACCTTGACATTGGAGATACACTGCTGATTCCAGTCTGCCTGGCAAACTCAGCGGCACTGTCCCAGCCTGAACAAGCTGCTTTAATCCCTATCCCTGTTCCTCAAGAGGAGCTGCTGGCTTTGTGAGACCAAAACCTCCTCTGCCTGAAACTGCTCTCTCTGAAGGGCTTTGGGGAACTTGTGATCCCTTACAGACCAAAGACTATTGAAATCACCCTTCAGGAGAGATTAAAAGACACCAGGAAAAGAATCCTCCTTTCCTTGCCAAAACTGCTAGCACCTGTCAGACTTGTGGTTGCTGCCCCTCCTCTGAGAGAGGCCTCAGCAGGAGGCTGGCAAAGGGCCAGAGGACGGGTCTACATTAATGGAAACGAAAACCCACTCACTTTGTAGATGGCACAATGGAGGCTGTGGGCAGGATTTTTTTTTTCTTTTCATCTGTTTTCTTTATGCTTGACTAGAAATGGATTTCATAGGGCAAAGGAAAAAAAAAGATTTTGCTTGCTGCCATCCAGGCATCACCTTCCTCACAGTGAATACATTGCTTTCTAAGCCTGTTTTCAGAGGGGATTGCAGGGCTGTATTCATGCACCTTTGATATATAATCTGCCCTGCCCCAGAGGAGCATTAGCAGCTTAAATGGTTTGCTGTAAGAAGGGGTTCAGCCAGGGAAGACACACTTTTACTGTACTATGACACACACCTGTGCAAAAGAAGCAGCCCTCAGGCACGGTACACCTTTTCATTGAGTTTTGGCTTTGCAGTTAGGGACTGGCAGATACTCAGGCCCAGCAGTAGAGAAAGAGGATACTTACCCAAAGACAGAGAGAGACATCTACCCTTAATGGCCAGGTGATTTGCTATGTGGAGATGAGGGAAGATGAGTGTTTGGGAACACCCCCCCACACAGCCAGCCCTCCCTCCCTGCTCCTGCCATTTAAATTTATCACCTGCATACAGTCTTGTGGAACAGAGAAGCCATTTTCTTTTCCTCTTTGTAGGAGGAGGGAGAGCACAAGCAAGGCATATGGGGGAAATATGAAACTGTGAGTGAATTATGGATGGATTACATACTGTCCTTTGCCAATGTTTCCTTGCTCCAAACCAGCACAACACAGAAACAAGCAGTGAGATGCTGGTTGGTAATCCCTATGGTTCCTACAGCAGTGTGGTACAGATTTTTGTTAACAGTTTGCATTTTATGAATGGATTTTCAGCAGGCCAAAGATAGCTACTAGCAAGATCACACTGCCTTCAGGGAAGATGGGGAAGAGCTGGGAAAAACTGGGCTTTTAACCTTCAAGCCAAGAAGACAGCAGAGGTTTTCCATTAGGCGTGCCTTCTTTTCCTACAGATGAGAGCAGCCATTTAAAATCTGTGGGAGTGCAAAGGGCTAAAACACAGCTTGGCACCTCAATTCAAAATAATCCTTGAGGAAGCTCCACAGCTTCAGGCAGACAGTAAGGCACAGTGTTATATTTTTAAAGTTAATCCATCAACAAAAAGATTAAAAACTTCATCACTCTCTTCCTGACACTGTAAAATGTGGGTTATAATTACAAAGGAAATTCCACAGAAATACAGAATGACTGAAAATCTAGAGCTGTATCATTTAGAGAAGTCTTACCTAGGGCTCGATTGATGCCCTGATCCTTTGCAAGAGCCATAAGGAATTCATAGAAGGTCATTCTCTGCACACTACTCAGCATTTCCTTCACAAGAGCAGAAGGTGGGCAGCTAGGAAAAGAGAGACAGAGATCACCTTGTCTTCTAAATTATAATCTTTTTTTTTCCTAAGACCCAGCTCAAAATCAAGAAATTTTGAAATAAAACCCCTTTTACCTGTTCTAACACTGGCAGGTTGCCCTGACCCAGTTTAAAATGAACAGCCATCAGCTTGCTCATTGAGCACTGGATCTGCCCCCCATTTGCTAAGCAAGATCTTTGAGCTGGGGGACATCCCTAGGAGCAGTCTTATCTGTCTTCATTCCAAGGACAGTGAGAAAAGCCTAGATTCATTCAGAGGCATACACATGCCAACTCTTAGCATGTTTTTTCAAAAAATTCTCTGGGAAATACTTTCTTTCAGAAGTCAGTAAACTTTCATAGAAGTGTTTAGTTTGGAAAAGACTAAGACCACTGGGTCCAGTGGTTAATGGAGCACCACTGTGTTCACCACTAAACCATGGCCCGAACTGCCACATCTACACATTTCTGAACACTTTCAGTGATGCTGTTATCACACTATAATCAGTGATAGTCATCCAAAAGGCAAGAAGACCTCTCCAATGATAGCCTAAATATGTCAGAGAACACTATTTAGGGGCCCGCTAAATTAGCATATTCCCTTCTTCTACACTCCCTCATCCTGGTCCTGAGTTCTAAGCAGTATCTTCATGGTGATTCTTGCTCTTGACCAATACTTGTTGAAGGATTTCATGCAAAATCGAACCGTCTCATAACGAGGAAGTGTTGAACAGTCAGTGGTGTAGTGGTACCCCTGGGAGATGTGGGGGTGGGCTGGTGATCCCTCAGGCAGAAGTGGTTACCAAAGCCCGACTGAGTATTGAGCTACTGCATGAAAGGCTGGGAATGGCTCCCCTCATAGTGCTGTGCAAAGCCTGACCTACCAGATGGGTTCACAGTACTCCTCCCATCTGAAGTTCTCAGGATATACAGGGAATGTAGAGCTTTTGTTGTTTAACAGAACAGAACAACCCATCAACTCCATGCTTAGATCTATAGCACTGGACAGCAGTTCAGCAGTAATTTTGTGAAACCGGAAGTAGAAATCAGGTGGAACTTGTTATGAGTTATTGTCCCTACTTAATTTGTGTTTCTAGACCATGACCTTCTAGGAGGACATATTCTCACTACCTCCAAGAAATTACGATGAAAGTGTCTGTCAAAGCTATACAGTAAGGCCTGGTGTTGCTCCATTCTCTGCTGAACTAAAGCTAGTCTTGTGCCTGGGATCTGTAGCTGGAGTCCAGCTCCAACACAGGCTCGGGTACAGACTGACAGTGTGAACTCGCCTAGGTACTAAGGCTTCATACTCCATCCACCCAGTGGGTTCTCTCAACTCCCAAGAACACAACTGCACTTGTTTATCTCCTCTGGCTAACACATGATAGAGCTCTCCTTGATAAAAGTGTCAATGCAGAAGTGAGATGGAGAGCAGAGACCCAAATCCATCTATTACTTCAAGAATCAGTTCAAATCTCATGTTTCTTCGGTCCATGAAATTGTTTCTCTCATTTGGTTAAAGCTGTTCAGCTATGGTTTCTCTTCGTACTTATTCAGTGAGAGCCATGTGGGAATATCAGCTTGTTCGAAGTCTTCCCTTTCTTCACAGCTCCAGCCTTACAAAGGGTCTCCAGAGACACAGACTTCCAATTTTTATTTTAGGCTCTGTTCATACCTGTATTTTGATCTGTCACACAGGGACTCCAGGCACTGGTAGAAGAGAGATGCCTCTACTCCTTCAAGTGGGTTGCAGTCATTTGGGGACTGGCGCTGCCGATGTTGCCCAGAGGATGATGTTGGCACAATCACAGTATTTGGACTCTTACCAGCCAGCAGGTCTTGATAAATGGCAGCCACACTTTCCAGGAACTCTAAAAGAACAGAAAGCAATTTAAAACTCAGGGCTGTAACCAGCAAAGCATCTTTCTGACCTACCAGACGGTGGCTTAAACTGTTGTTCTGTGTAGTGCAGAGTACTAACTGGAAATCAGCACAACTCTACAGCATCCTGCATGTTCAGAACAGATATTATGCACGCCCATACAGCCATTTCCATAGAAGTTGCTGTCTTCTTCTTATTAGGATGATTATGAGAGGTCACTCACTCTGTTGAGAAGGTTCATCTCAAGGGAACAAAGGCTAGCTAGCACACTGATAAAACAGTGAACCATGAAAGATAATGTCAAACACAAAACTAGTTTGTGAAGTCTAAAATATTTTCCTTCTCCACCTCTTGCCACTGATTAAGAACTCATCCAAGTTGGGAGCAAACTATGTTGATCTGCAACAGGAGGAAAGGGAGCATGCTAGTTAGGGCTCCCGGCTGTATCCCAGCTTGCCTCCGTGCTGCTCCAAAGTAAATATAACACAGGATCTAGAAGAAGGGCCAGGGCAGGTCAGGGCTAGAGTTGGCAGAAAGCCTCTCCCCAGGCTCCTCATACTACCCACTGTTTACTGCAGGAGTCTAATTTTAAACAAGTTTGTTTATGGCTGTGGTCAGCAGTTTACAAATCTAGATTCCATTTGGAGTGGTTTGCATGTGTGTGGGTTGGTGGGAGAGTGTATGACAGGCTGCGTGTGTGCACTGCGCCCGGGTGAACAGGACAGGGATGGGATCCTTGAGTGTGTGTACACAAGAATGAGCTTGCCAGGACTCCAGTGGCATTTAATTTCTGAGTGAATGGAAGTGCAGTGCTGTGTGTGAGGTGGGTGGAGAGGAAAGTCAGGGTGTCAGCAGGCCCTGAGGCTGTGCTGAGGTTCTGCAGCTCCATGGAAATATTTGTTATATCAGAGAAAACTTTTCAAACACATTTTCTATCCCTGACTAAAGGCATGGCAAGCCTGGTTCTGCCCAACTCAAAACCACCATTTTGAACAGTTTTTTTACAATGAGTTGTCATGGATAAAGTTGTGACATGCACAGCGGAGTTACAAGGGAAGTATATACAGAAGTATTGAGAAAAAGAGATTTTTGCATTAGGGATAGCACCGGACTCCTAAGTGCTAGGAAGATGGGAACTCACAGGTTGGATCAGATCAAAAGGCCACTCAAGTTTACTCTCTGACCACAGACCCTCCTCACAACAGCTTCTAGCCAGTTTTTGAGTATCCAAACCTGGCCCATTTCGCCTGGTTGAGGCCACTTGTGAGCTGCATCCATCAGAGGGAGCCATTTCAGTGTGAGTGGACAGAAATCCATGAGCTTTATGTTAGAAAGTGCTGTGTGCCAGGAGGGGAGAAAGTGGCACGCTAGCCAGTGCTTGGAAGCATTTCTAATACTTCCCTCTTTTTGTCCTGAATGAGATTCTCATTCCTCAATCACAATTTAGAGGGGCTAGGGCAGCAGGACAATGTGTTTTAAAGCACTCTTCCTGTACAGGACAAGCACCAGAATGATCATCCAAGTTGCTCCACCTTGCCTCCTGAAGTTTAAAAATACCTGGGGATTTTACAGATATATATGTGTGGGTGACCATGAGAAAATGCACACAAAAAACCCCAATATTATTTGATTTGTACTTTTCCTGCCAAGAATTTTAGAAGTATCCCATCCAGTTAAAACTCAGACTGGGGAAGTGGCGTAGAATACAATAAATGAGCAACAATATGAAGACTGTTCAGATGGATTATCTGTTCCTTTTGCTTTCCAACTAGGGGGTCTCAAAACAAACAGAAGAGGCGGTTCTTCACAGGCCAGGTGCCAAACCTGTGCAATTCTTTGCCAAAAGGTTGTGGAGGTTACAATTTTATGTGATTTCAAGGGGAGGCTGGAGAAGTTCTTGGAAGTGGAGTCCACTGAGGGTTCCTAAACCCACGGGAATTATACCCAGTTCAGAAACTCTCTGAGCTGAAACCAGCTCATAGTTGAGCCAATATTAAGGGTAAGAATTATACTGATTTGTCCAGTTGCTTTTCCTTTAAAGACACCAGCTGGTGGGCTTTTCCTATCCTGTCTCCAGCAGCATTGAATAATTTCCTTAAATAAAGGGAAAAAATGTTCCTAGTAAAAGCTAATTGTTAGCAGTTAAAATAATCTAGATAAAGCTGGAAATTTATGTCTCAAGGCCAAGACAAATAAATGCATCAGATACAGCAGTTGCAAGTATGTCATTATTCACAACAATTTGGAATCTTCTCATTAAGTCTCATAATCTCTTGACATCTCTGATGCTTTTCATCAGTACAGTCCATTAGCTATATATTTCCTGTGAAAAAACATCCTTTCAAGTTTCAAAAAAGTGCAAAGATTGGGAAGCTGTAAAGTTGTAATGCTACAAGTGGGAGAAGTCAACAGCTTCCTGGCATTTACCTGAGTAGTAGAACTGGATCTGGAAAGCAAAGAGGAAATCAGAAAAAGACATCAGGCAATCCATTGCATCATCCATCAGCACAATCCTATGATAAGATGAGAGAAACAGTTTAGCATCTACAAAAAACCTGTGGAAGTGCAGCCAAGGAACTATGTGCAACTGAGGATTGCTAGTGGCCCAGTATAAGAAGTTAGGAGAGAGAAATGGAAACACCCATTGCTGCATGGATGCCTTAACATCAAATGAAGGCAGCTTAAGAAGCTGAAGTGAGGAGAGAATCCTGAATGTCAATCACACACTTCAGCTACAGTGTGAACAGAGCCGTGCGACATTCAAAGCCTGGTGGACATGATGGAACAAACACTGATACAAAAACCTGCAAGGCTGGTTCACGTTGCTATATAGAATTGTAGAATATCATGAGTTGGAAAGGATCCACAAAGATCATCAAAGTCCAGTTTCTAAATGTAACCACAGACAGGACAGTTACACAAGTAGTAAACTGGTGTAAGCAGAACGAGACTCATGCTATTCCTCTGTATATCAGAATTCATCAAACTGGGACATTTTTCAGATTCATAAAGGTCACACATCTATACCCGAACAAACTCTATTTGACTACAGAGGAAATAACATTGCACCAACAGTCAGCTTCCTAACTGCACTCTGTGAACATCTTCCCTTCCTGATGAAAGAATCAGTCTGTTTTCATATTAGATCTATTATCTGACTATCAAGTCAAATTTCATGGCAACTGAAGACTTCTTGGGCCAGGGACAATCTTCTTTGTCCCTGCAAAGTCCTAGGTGCATGCAGGGAGCTACATGCATCCCTACTCTGAAGCATATTTCCTGAATATGGAAAATGCCAGCCACAGGCCATAAAGATGAAATACAAGTGATAGCAAAGTCCAACTCTTCCTTTCAGGAAAAAAAACCTGTGGATTTCAGGGCAAAAATGAAAATGAAAACAAAAACAATGCTCTGGTCCCTGCCACCAATACCTAAGGATAAAAAGGTCAGTCTCCGAAGTGGGGAATATCAAACTCACCTAATCAATGACAGCTTAGACCATAAACCAGAAGAAAATAGTCCACTTTGATGGGATAAAACCCAGAGTATTCAGGCAATGTTAAAGAAAGGAAATTGGTATTTCTTTTCAACTGCATGTAGGTCTACTGAACCTGTACAGTCAGCATCTGGCATATTGTGCCATATGAGGATTGTCAGTTCATTACAGCCAAAGTACAGGTCATCCAGTAGGCCCCATCTGAACACAGGGCCAGATGCAGTCTGCACACCAACTCCTGCAGCATCAATTGTCTAAACACATTGCTGGGGAAACACTGTTCTGTCTCATGCAAAAGACTCCAGGGAGCTGTGTGGGAGGCTGACCTAGAAGAACATAGGATCTTGCAAGACTTCCCCGCCACTCAGACCAGTTCTGTTCACTGTGGCAAAATCAAACATGTAGAGCAGCTTGAATTAATTATCTCAAAGAAGAAAGACTGGGGCTAAGAGGGTCCCCAGGAGAAAAGCCAGTATTTAAAACAAAACCCTTTGAAGATGTCAAAGTGCTTCTGATTTATTTATTACATTCCAGAAGCCTCCTCTCCTCCTGTCTAAAGAAGCAGTAGCTTCAGTTCTTAATTCTCACTAATAAGCATGTTACTGAGATTGTCAGTGGCCACATCAAGGAAATGGCTTTGAAGCTGGCAGGCAGAGCATCTTCATCTCTCAGGCAATACTGCTCAGCCACTGGCATTTCCAACCACTATTTAAGCACTGGAAATGTGATTGGCCACATCACTGATGAGCTGCACTCCCTCCTTTGAAATGATGGTCTGTCTCCCAGATACCCTCAAAACACCAAAGCTTTCTTCCCCAAGATGCAAGAAAACAACAGTGGAGAGCGGTTTTATTACATATTTGTTATGAGGAGAGACAATCTTACATCACCTTCATAACAAGAAACTCATTTCACTTGTTAAACTAAAACTCTGGTCAATGGCAGTGCTTTGCAGCACCAAGTTCCAGTCTCTTACTTAGAGGAGAGCATGAGCAAGTACACAGAAGCATGAGAATTTGCTGGACAGTTTTTGCTGTTAAAGACAGCAAGGAGCCTCTGAGGAAGCCTGTACAGCACATATGTGACAGAGGAGCATCTAAACAGAAGCAGGTGCACTCTGGTGCTGGGTTACTGACTCTGCTTGGCCCAGGGGTCTGCACGCCGGAAATGTTGAGAAGTCTTTAAATCCCATACAATCATTTATGAGGAGATTGACTGCAGCTGGCAATTCCCCCACATAGCCAGCTGACTAAACACTCAAGGAAGCTGAGAGAGCATCATATGCAACATTACCTGCACCTCCTCCTTGAAATATCTGGCAAGGAGAAAAATCTAGCTATGGACTATAACCTAGACAGCAGGACCAAAATTGAGGACAAAATCTGAAAGTCTGAACTGAAACTCAAAAGAGTTCATCAGGTATCTCATATTTCAAGGGATTTTTTTTTTTCTTGTTCAAATTAGACTTTAAACCCTGAGGCCACAGATGTATTTAAAAAGTTAATAGTTGGCACTCGGTGAATAATGAAAATCAAGGAAGAACTTTGGAAAGGACTGAAGAAAAATGCTTACACTTGAGGCATTCTGGTAGAGGGTACAGTGGTCTTTCAGGGTGCAAGTGGGTTTGGCTGGCAGGAAAGCCTTACTATTGTGCCAATGGGGAAACTTTATGGTCTCCTGATTGTGGTTAAAATCTCGGAAATTCAGACTAGACAGGATGTTCCCAGGACAAACTCTAGACCAGGCAAGTTGAAAGGACTTTTACCATTTTCTGCTACCATTAAAGGCTAACTGACACAATATGTTTTAAAGCCAGGCTGGCTCAAATGAGTTTTCAGAGACTTGGTTTGTTTGAGACATGGAGGCAAAAATAAGCAAAACATACAAAACAGTCTGCACTCTTAGGCAATCTTTTAACAACAGGGGTACTGAATTGCTAGCCCCAGCTCCATTAGTACTGATCAGTGCAACATGAGCTCACACACCAAATAAAACAGCATAGGAGCTGTGAACTACTTGGCTGTCACCACTCAAATGTGGGCAGTGAGTTCCTTGTGTTTCTCTTACAATAGAAAAATCAGTGCTCAGGTAGAGATCTTAAAATCATGGCTTCAAACCAGAAAAAATTCCTTCATTTTCTGTCCTGTGATTTCAAGATTCAGCAAGCAAAAGGGTGTCTAAAGATCAAAACTACCTTTGTAGATTAAAGCTTTTAATCTGCTAATGGCTATAACCATTTGGAAAAAAAAAAAAAAAAACAAAAAAAAAAACCACCAAAAAAACCCCCCAAACCAAGAAATCTCACAGATGCAGATATCCTAGTTCATTTTTTGGGTGTATGACTTCTGCATTTGTGTAGCACCAGGAACGGGAAAATAGAGGTCTCTGATGTCATATGAATAAAACCTATATTGTTGTTGTCTCTGTTCTTATGTTCTGACATATCCTGATCTTAGTCCTGTTGTTTGTTATCAGAGCATAGCAACAGCTCCTGCATGAGTGGACTGCACTGTGCTGTGAGATCATCTCAGTCATGCAGCACTGAGGCTGCACCTATGACTGCCCTCTTCCCAGCAGCACCAATGCAGGTCCTGGTTGACCTGAATATCACGGAATGTTGTGGCTACTCCCGCTGCTACTTTATTTAATTCCTTTCAGAAGAAAATTAGCAACAAAACCGTTGGGGGTGTGCAAACTGAAGAAGGAAAAACGTCTCTAGGTTTGCATGTGACACTCATGTTTTGCAAAGACTAGGTCTGCTGGTGCTGTAAGAAAGTCTGTAGAGCTCACCCTTCTAACAGGCAGAGACCAAGGAGGACGGGAAGTGTAGACCAAAAAAGGACAAGAGAGTGAGCAACAGTTGTAAGCAAAGAAAAGAAAGGGTTAGAAATATGACAAATTTTATTAAAACTTTTCAAACAGATTAGCTTGTTACAGAGCTAGCAATGTGCAAGTAAATCTCTAGCCAGCCAAAAGCAGGAGTGAGGTCACCCCCACCTGAGCCTGGGTGGCTCTGACAGAGATCTCATCTCTCTCCAACACCTGCTCCCAAAGTCAGCTTGTCTGTCTCTATGGCACATGCACAACAGTGCAGCAGGCCCCTGAATGGGGCCTCTAGTTTACAGCAGCCTTGTGGACTAAATTCCTTGACATAAACATCACAACAGGCATAGATATGCTGGTCTCCTTCATTGCATGCACCATCACAAATTCCTGCTCAGTTCAGCTGGAGCCCTATGAAATACACACCAGCACACAGGACTGGTGCTTGTGTACCTCCATGAAAGGAAGCAGCAGACATATCTCTGCTGCAGGGCTAGTGTTCTTTCTTAGTCTGGCATTGGGGGACGAGCAACTGAACAGATGTGTGGATCTCATTACATTTTCAATATCAGATAGTTAATAATCAGCTGCCTGGGCTGGACTGGAATCAGCAAGCACAATCAGTAAAATATTCCATATCACATTATCAATGCCCTGAGCCAACTACCTGCTTTTTGCCTTGTCTAAATTAAAATAAAATTTCAAACAGATTAGCTGCCATGTTCTTACCAGACATACTTTAAAACACTGGCAATCCTTCAGAGGTTCGTATGTTTAAATGTGATCAACATAGAAGCTGGGGCAAGGGGGAACATATTTTAGAATGATAAACAGTATTTGAAAAAGAGTTTAAAAATCACGTCATTTAAAAACATATTGGCTAATATTCTTTTGTCTGCAACTCATCTGAACATAGAGCCAACAGCAGCATTCTGCACTGATATTTCAGTCTTTGTATATCTTAAAGATATACTCTTTCACACTGCTAGAGAAACATCCTGTTCTTAATCTCAAAAGATGGTGTCTCTTTTCCCCAAAACCTTAGAAGTGTTCATACCTTTATCCACAGGTCTAGTTCCTAAGTCCATGCATGTGGGACTAATCTTGCCTCTAAAGAGCGAATGAGGACCCACCTTGCAGCTTTTTGAGTGAGTTCCATTGGGAAGTCAGGGCAGAGCAACTGCAGCAGGCAGTGGTATTCCTGTGCTGTCAGCAAATCTACAGGAAAAGAGAGGTGAGAGCATTGTAATTCTTTTATAGGCTGTTCCCTCCCCTTGCTTCCTCTCTAGGAAAAAATCCTCGTATTTCCTTTACTCCCAATTCAAGTAGCCTAAGTATTAAAAGCAATATAACTGCTCCCTAGACTTTCAGAGCTGGGCTCTTCAGATGGAATCTCCAGCACCATCTGAAAGAGGCCTGATGAAGGGGAAATGCTATTGAACAGTCTCCTGCAGAGAAACTGGTAACAGGTAGTGATTCAGTGTGAAAAAGGGGTAACCAAAACAGGCCAGTTTCAAGTGAGAACAGAGTTTGGTTTGACTTGAATATAACCATGGGGAAAAAGGAATAATTTCAAAGTTGCTTAAATTTGCTGAAATTCACTGGCATGGTGACATTCCCCACAGTACACTTGAAAATCATCCACAGAACATCTGGCAGCAGTAACAAAGGCAAACAAGGGGTTTGGGTTGTGTATGGAAGGCTACAGAGTATAAACCACAGACGTTATTACTTTGGCATTCAGTTAAGGCAGCTGGATGGTCTCTTTTGGAATAATGTGTACAAATCTGGTCACTGTATTATAGGAAGCACAGAAGAAAGATCCAAAAAACACACAAAACCCAGTCAAATGATTCATGTTTTAGAGAGCAGCTTTGTGAAAGACTGGTCAAGAAGGAACTCTGTGGCTCAGCAGAACGAGTCTGAAAGAGGTGACTCTTAGGAAAGTTTATAGGATCTCAAGGGAATGGAAACATCCTGATGTCAAAAAGCCCTACATGATTGTATGTTCACAGTCCAAAAGGCTGTGGACAGGAGTTAAGAAGAAGACTAGCTGAACAGCAGCAATTTTGCAGTACTTCTATATACAGAAGAATGCGAAGTATGGAAGAAAGAGCCAGAGGTGGAAGTAGAGCCAAGCAGTAGTCAGGGAGGGGATCTCAAGGGCACTGGCAGTGGGACTGAGGTACAGAGCATAAGTTCTTTTGCCACAAACACGTTAGTCTTCATTAGGCTCTCATCCAAATATTAACCTTGTTTCAGATGACAGCCCCAACTTAGAATTACAGAATCATTAAAGTCCAACCATTAACCAACACTGCCAAGTCCACCATTGAACCACAGCCGTAAGCATCACATCTACATGTTTTTGAACACTTCCAAGGATGGTGATTCCATCACTTCCTGGTGGGGGGGAAGGAGGGGGGATACCAATACTTGACCACACTTTCAGTAAAGAAAATTTTCCTAATATCCAATTTAAACTTTCCCTGGAGGCTGTTTTCTCTAACCTTGTTACTTGGGAAGAGAGACTGATCCCCATCTCTCTACAACCTCTTTCCAGGTCAATGTGAAGAGCAGTAAGGTTTCCCCTGAGCCTCCTTTTTGCCAGGTTAAAAAATGCCAGCTCCCTCAGCCATTTGTCCCAAGATTTGAGCTCCAGATTCTTCCCCAGCTTCACTGCCCTTCTCTGGACACACTCCAGCCCTCAATGTCTTTCTTGCAGTGAGGGGCCAAAAACTGCACACAAGGTTCAAGGTGTGGCCTCACCACTGCTGAGTACAGGGGACAATCACTGCCCTGGTCCTGCTGGCCACACTACTGCTGATACAGGCCAGGCCACTGGCCTTCTTGGCCACCTGGGCTGCCATTCAGAAAGACCTCAACAGGTTGAAGAGATGGCCAGAGAGGAACCAAAAATTTAACAAAGGCAAATGCATCTGGAAAAGAACAACCTCATGCACCAGTACAGGCTGGGGGCTGACCTGCTGGAGAGCAGCTGTGTGGAGAAGGACCTGGGGGTCCTGATGGACAACAAACTATCCTTGAGCCAGCAGTGCCCTTGTAGCCAAGAAGGCCAATGGTATCCTGGGATGCACTAGGAAGAACACTGCCAGCAGGTCTGGGGATGTGATCCCACCCCTCTACTCAGCCCTGGTGAGGCCACATCAGGAGCACTGTGTCCTGTTATGGGATCCTCAGGACAAGAGAGACCTGGAGCTCCTGGAGTAGGTCCACTGGAGGGTTACAAAGGTTATTACAGCTCTGGAGAATCTCTCTTACAAGCACAGGCTGAGTGACTTGGGCCTGTTCACCTCGAGAAGAAACAACTGAGAGGGAACCTCATCACTGTCTATCAGTATCTGAAGGGAGGGTGCCAAGAGGATGGAGCCAGGCTCTTTTTGATGGTGCCAAGCAGTAGGCCAAGAAGCAAGAGGCAGAAACAGATGCGCAGGACTTTCCACATGGATATGAGGAGGAACTTCTTTACTGTGGGAGTGACCAGGCACTAGGTTGTCCAACAAGGTTGTGGAGTCTCTCTCACTGGAGATACTCAAGAACCACCTGGATGCAATCCTGTGTCATGTGCTCTAGGACGACTTTTCTTGCTTGTGCAGGAAAGTTGGACCAAATGACCCACTGTGGCCAGTGACCCATTCTGTGATTTTCCACAAGTCCAAGTCCAGCACAGGAAGCAGGCTACATGAAAACAGAGAATTTGGGCATATAAAAGCCCTTGTTGAAACAGACACTTTCTCATAAGTGAAGAGGATCATATGGACCTCTTACTCTTCAAGGATTTCTAAATCTAGCTTTGGATAATGCTGGGCAATAAATTTCTGATTTTTGCTAAGAAGTCTAGATGTTGGTCTGAAGGAATCACATCAGTTGGAAGCTTTATGCAATACTCAATTTTCATTTTTTATCTGCTTAAATTAAAATTCCTATTCATGCATCCGTACACCTCTTGCTTGTTGTTATTTTTTCTTTCATTTGTCAACAGACCATTATAATAACCCTTTCTTCATACTGTATCTTATTCAATCTACTTAACAGATAACTACATTTATCTAAAGTTAAATCTGTTTGCCTTACCCTCTACTTCTTTCCCTATTTAGCCCAGTTATATCTGTTCCTCTGTTTTGATCCCCTTTAGATTTTCACAGTGTGGTGTCCAGCAGTGTACAAAGCATCCTTCATGCATTCAGAACAGACAAGCTCTAGGAGGATAATCTGCCTGCTTTAATCAGCTAAGGCACTTTTCATTACTTTTGGTTTATAGTCTCTTCTTTTCTCCCTGAAGGTGAAGGAGTTTGAGGCTGGTTTTTTTGAAGGATGAGGCTTCCAAAGGAAGTTGCACTTTTTTTCTCAGTCCCTGTCTGATTGATAGACAAAAGCAGCTTGAGAAGGTATCTGGGCCCTAAGAGAGCATTAGTTTTGATGCATAAATAGAGATCTCTTACTTGGCAGAAATAACATAGTTCAAAAACTTATAATAATTTATGCTGTCTTTCTCTTCTCTCTCTTCTTACCAAGTCACAGCATCATCATTATTCCTCTACCATAAAACAACAAAACAATATAGAATAAAAGCAGAAGTCTGCTCAGAATGAATTTGGAAAAAGGTGGCAGAGATCCTCTCCAAACCAGCACATTAGAGAATGAAGTTTATTGTCAATAAAAGTGGAATTAATTACAGTTTCAATCTTTGGGCAAATGGTCCATTTAGAGTAGAAACTGCCCATAAAGCTGAAGTGGTGCAGAGAAGTTCCTGTTCTAAAGAAACCCTTTGTTTCTAATGCCTGGGGAAATGGCACCAAATTATTCACTGAAGTCCACAGGCAGACTTTTTCAGGCTGTAACACAACTCAGCCTGTAGATACCCCAGGCAGGCGCCTGACCAACAAATCATACCAATTTTTCAGACTATAGTTGGGTACCTTTTATGCAGGAAGTGGGATCACCACAGACCTTAGGAGGTGTCTTCACTTCGCTGCGATCACTGTTTTCCTATCCCCTACACCAAGGTCAGTGAAGACCATGCAGAAAATTACATTTGCCCATGTACCACATTGACTGCCAAGAGCTGCTTGGAATAAACAAAGGCAGTTTTGGTGCATGACCACGTTGCTCCTTCCTGTCTCCAGGCCACAGCTGAGTAAATAGAGTTCAATGTTGCATGATGAAGAAAGAAAGAAAAGAAGGAAGGTACCAGTCAGAATGAGTGAAAACTGGAATCCACAACTGCTACTTTGGTTGCTACCACAAATTACTGCATCTCAAGTTCCAGTAACAAATGAAGCAAATCATGGAGTGTTTAAATCTGACCCCACAGCACAGGGCAGTGAGATGCACACACTCTACCATGCCCTCGCAGTGGAACAAACTTGCTCATAACCAGATGCTTAAGGATGGAGATTGCAGTCTCCTTGTTAATCATGTTCACTTACAGCTGAACTAACACTTTGCTCTTCTACTAAAAAAGAACTAATAACAAATTCCAAAGTAATTTTAAAACAACAGCTCACTAAGAAGGAGCTTAACAGGAAGTACTTTGACCATTCAGCATAATTTTTGCTCTACTAGACTTCAAATTCCTGCCTAGCTTGTACTGCTACTGAGACCATGCCACTAGCAAAAACCTAACCCTTACCTACAGATTGGATTGTCCTGTGAGTAGTTTATTATCTTTTAGTGCCTGAGGCAGACTGTTTCTCCTGTTTCAGAGGTATAGTGGAGAAAGAATTTTGTCCATGTGGTACAGTCTTAGAAGGTACCATTTTCTGGGTAAAAATAGCCTACCTTGAGAAACATGGAGGCAGCTGCTTTGTACTTCCATGGCTTTTAAAGCACATATTAAAGCTGTTTCTGGTTTGTATGTGGCTAACAGACGACACACAATCTGGAGCGATGCAAACTCCAGGAATACTAAATGATGTGTTAATGCTGCTGTCAGTGGTGTGCATGAAGTGTAGACACACCTGAATTATCTTAAAACCAGTTATCTTTCACAATGACAGCAGCCTAGACATAGAAGCCTGGAGCTCAGTGAAGGCTGTAAAATCTACCCAGGAAGCCAATAAATATTTAGGGCTTAGCCTGAATTGCAGTCATCACTGCTGTATCTAGGCTGCTTTCAGCACAAGAAGTAGCTATCTACAACATTGTCACAACATTGTGACAGCTATAAAAATGCCCAAAGCAGTAGGAGAATATTTACTCCAGCTGGTGTATGAAATCTGCCCCAAAAAGTCACATTATTAGCTTCTCAGAAACACAAGGATTGCCTTGATGAATATGCATTAAAGTTCCCTATTGCCATAATTTTTTCTGTACAACCAGTATCCAAGCAGACTGGAGCCCTGAGCAATGTAGCTGGTAGGACACACAATTTGCACAGGTTGTTTTTCTACCACATGAAGTCATTCAAGAGTCATAAAGGCATAGAGCTGTAAATCAGTCTCCTGCAAATATAACAGAGAACAGCCACATTTTTTTTTAAGTGTTGGAAGAGGTTTCGCTGGCCTTTAGTTTTTCAGTGTGTCTGGTGTAAATACCACATATTTAGATTCTCCCTATATCCATGAAGGATTACAACCTTGTAGAAAACAACAAAAAAACCAAAAGCCCTCCCAAATAAAAGTCTATGTGTTCTCGTGCTGTCAACAGTAACTACAATTAAAAAAAAAAATGAACATAAACATGAACATTGATAATATTGCAACTTTACATGTATCATCTGCTAGTAGGCTAAACCACAGGATACCTATGGCTTAATTTCCTCCACATATCTAGTGCTAATAACAACCAGAAAGCCAAGAATTCTAGGGAAATTAATCCATGGATAGGACTGAGCATGTTCATGTAAGACATGCACAGCAGGATTCATTTTGCTCTTGAAGTGTACAGACAGCCTCTACAATCATTAAATCATAGTCTAAAAAGTGCAGGAAAACCAGAAGAAAAAAGTGAGAGACCCACTTGTTATTTCTAAGCAATAGGGAAATGCTCTAAAAGCCAAAGATGGATGCCAGGTTAGATAAAAAACAACTTAATTTTTAAAGGAGGATTTTCTCATGAATAGTTTAAAGAGGATAATAGTAAATTCTACATATAGATCAACATAAGAACCTGTTCTTTACATGGAGTTTTGGGCATAAGTAGCTTTAAATACTGTGGCTTTGTACCAAGGTCTGCCTCAATCTCGTTCTATACTAGCATATATTATTTCTATATTTTATACATTTTATAAATTACTAGCATGTATTTTCTTATTTTAACAACTGGATGTGTTAGCTCTGTCTTCCTGATGATGAAGTTCAACATGCATCTAAGCCAACCTAAAGTTTTAGTCTTGCTGAAAGGGACAGGCTCACTCCTCTTTCTCCTTTCCCATCACTTGCTGGTGGCCACCTGGTTCTGAACCACCCCCTATATCAGCTCTGGCACTCAGCAGGCCTCTTGCTGAGAAAATTCAACTTTTTCCCCGGGCTGTGAATTGCACTGGCTCTCAGAAACATGTGATGAAAGCTCATGCAAAGCAAGCTGTGAAAGAACACAGCCAGGTGCAGGGACGAGGGAAGGAGCTGGATAAGGACAGCAGATTTACCCCTCCTCAGCAGAGAAAAACTGTTAGATAGGCTTAAGTAGTTCCCTGCTGTTTTAATCCTTAAGGTGCAGGATGTATGCAAGGCAATGTCATAAGATTAGTGATCCTCCTAATCAAAAGCAGGTTCAGCTTTACCTGCTGTACTTGCACCCTGCCTGCTGTGATGGTTTGTGAACACTCTGGTATCAGACACATTTATGACAGAACTTTTGGCATCCTTACTATCCAAGCAGGCAGATGAATTCAGGTTACTCACAAACCCACTCTTTCCACTGATACTGTTTAGGTCCTCCCAGATGGGATCCCAGGACATCCTCAGGAAAGGACCCCAGAAGCCTTTGTGTCTGACATGCCATCACAGCAAAACCAGACAGGGTAACTGAAGAATGCACAGAATTACTACAGTTTGGCTCAGATAGAAAGGTACCTTCAGCAACTGGCTGCACCCTGGACTGCCTCTCCTAATCTGTGAGAATAGGAGCAAAATCCTGCCAGACACAAGGGAAGGGTGCTGCTGCAGGTGAGTGGTCTTCACAAAGATGTTTTGCACTCTACGAAAGGAGCATGGCTGCAAGCAGCAGACTTAGGTGACTCCAGTTGACAACAGGTAAGAAGAGACAGTTTATGATGTGAAAAACCAAAGACTGAAAGAGATTTAGTGAGATTTGCTTGGAACAACCTATGTCCACTCAGAACGCATATAGTGGAGAGCTAAGCAGACCGACCAAAAAGATTTGTTGGGGGAGTGCTGCAAGAGTGAACAAGGTGAGAGGATTAGCATTGTGATTGAGTAGGAAGCTAGTTTTGAAGTATTTGGGTAAGAAGGAAAATATTCAGTTGCAGCTGATATGAAGAATGAAGCCATTTGTTCTGGAGATAGCCCAGACAGTTCATATGAACTGAGAAGTGGGTCCATTATGGGCAAAGCTTGTAGCACCCTACTTTGGACAAGCTAAAGGTTTTTTTAAAAGTTAAATCTAGATGGTGTCATTGTTTTCCTGCACTTTGTTCTTGAGCCCTCTTATCAATAAACCACTTGCCAGATCAACAAAAACAGAAAATTAATTTATACAGAACTGCTCCAATTCTATCCCCAGAATCCAGATTCTTTCTGTTTATACAAATGTTAATCATTCTCTAGTCTCTTTCAAATGCCCCATAATTACCCTTTAGTATGAAGTGTTTCATGTGGCAGCATTACTTCAGCTTTGAGTGAATGTTACTCAGGGCACCATGAGCTGTGCCAAAGGTACAGTCCAAGGCTATCATTTGGCGTGCTTATGCGGCTAACATGGCACATCCACAAACTGAAAAATTCAAACCTTCATTAGAAACACAGAGAAAGTTTTCAGCTCTCATGGTTGTAAAGAAAACATTCCAATATTAGAAGAGTTTAACTGATGCAGTGTGATATTCCTGAATCCACAGAAAACCTGAAACATGACTGAAGTTTGATCTTTTCCCTTTAGGAACCTAAATGCTATACCTAATGCAACACTAAAGACAATGTTAACTCTTTAATTTCTTGTTTTAAGTCTAGAATGGACTTTGAATGTGGTTTGGGCTTAAAGAATTCAGAGTTCCTAAAGTGCAAGAACAGCAAACAATAAGAAAGGAGAAGCAGCCACAACTTCTGGCAATATTTCCAGAAGCAGAAAAAGAAGATAGAAGATGACAAACGAAAGAGTCTGGTTTAAATTTTCCAGTACATAGTTGACTACAGGAACCAGATGGTGACTTAAATGGACAATCAATTTTTTCCATGCAACGTTCTTTAACATTTACAAAGATAAATCCATGCATATTCCAAAGCATGTATAATCCTAAAGATATGCTCAGCTCATTGAGTATGATCTCTAAGGACATTTAGCTTTCTCTAAAGGACACAGGCCTAGTTTTCTGGACTACAGTATGAGAATGTATGACTACCCATCACGTTTCAGAGGCATAGCAAACCCAGACCAAAACAATGCAAGACAGAGAAACTGCTTTAAGACAGGCTTTAAAGACAAACTAGAAAACTAGAAATAAGGTACCATTTCAGAGTGAAAGTAACTTATAACTGAAATGCTACAACATTTGACATGTTTTGTATGTGTCTACTATGAAATTATTTTTTCCTTTCACTATAATGTTACTAAAGATGTAACTAGCAGATATCCCCAGCTATAGGTGATTTAGCCCGCTTTTATCTTATTCAACAGTTGACTTTTCCTCACTTTGAGAAGTTTTCAGTCACTCGTGTAGAAAATAATCAATCCAATGCCAGAGCTAATTGGTCTTGTAAACTATAAGGAGAAAACATTCCTGTTGAAGTTCTGGCCATCTGGGGGGCAGACTGCTCAACCACTTGAAACAGGACCCACAGCACTCTTAATAGTGAGGTACAGGAATGCCGGCAACACTTCACTGAAGAGGACCATCAACATTTCCCCAAGCTCTCAAACAGCAGCAGTAATCTTTAGACAAGATGTGGATCGGCCTCTACTCAAGAAAACAAGTTGTCATTAAGCTTAAGATCTTCAAAACAACAGAAGAATTCATGGCTACACATCACGAGATGGGCAGAGTAAATGGGCAGGTGGTATGCAGCTGTATTTCATTCAATGCAGGACCTTACATACAACCCCTCCTCCCTCGGATATGTACTAGGACTAGTGACAATATGGCCAGTCTTCAATTAGTGTTTGGTATTTCCTTTCTGCTTTGGGAGCCCCAGGAAATACAGTTAACTGGCAGACAGCTCATCTGTGTCATGTACACAGGGTCAGGGAGCAGAAGAAAGCTATGATGTTGACCTAAAACAAAAAGGAGGTAGAGGATATGGAGGACACACAATGAACTGTGGAAATGCTGCAGATTGCTGTAGCAATGTAAGATCAAAGATTTCCTTGATTTCCAGTTTATTTCTAGACAACCTTTCCAGGAAACATCAGTGAAAGGTTCCAATTAACTAGGGCTGGTAGAATCAGCTATTTTCAAATATGCGTTTATATGGCACAAGGTGGCATGTAAAAGCATGAGGTGCAACAATTTTCTCAGAACAATGAATAGAACAGGAATGTTTTGGACTTTCCTCTTTTAGTGACTTCTCTGGAAGAAGCATTCAAAGAATAGTGCAGCTGCTACGAGCACCCAATGGAAGAGAGACAAATAATTTCAGCACAATTTATATCATGACTAGGGACAGCCTTGAGTGTCTCTTCCCGACCCTGCTCCACATCAACTTTTAACTAATCTACTGCAAAGTTTTGAACAGTTAACTGCACCTTCACCAACAGCTGTCATCACAGCAGGCATTCTGATACTGCTTCTCTGAAACACATCCATCATGAGCCCCAACCATGACAAGTTCAGGCATGTGAAGAATGGAGAATTCCACATGTCACCAGGAGTGCCACCAGTATGCAATTACACAAAGCAGTCAACTCACTGTGGTTGAAACTCAAGAAGCTGGTTGTGATCCACAAAGCACTGAAGGATCTAGAACATCTTTCTCTGTGCACTTGTGTTCACCTGGCACCATTTGACTACCTGACATAAACATGCATCTTTCAAGAACTGAAAGCCACCAGCAGGCCTGGCCATTCTTTTACTTTACTGCACAGTGTATGTACTAGAGGTTTACACAAAGGCTATGCAGTACAATCCCAAGTACCCAGACTGTGGGCTAGTCTTCTCCAATTTTCTTTTACAAATTATAATGCCTAAAAAAACAGTCTGAAAGGAAAGGGCATTGTTTTTAGGAGCCTCTGAGTAAACAGTTAAAGTCTCTATTCATAAAAATAAGTATGATATGTGGAGCCATGCTTGGGCAGTGCTGTTCAGTCATGTAAAATGCTCTTAAACACACCAATGTTGAGTCTCTTTTATGAGTGTGAAAACTTTAAAAGAAAATGAACCTCAAACAAAGCAAATCTATAAGACAACTGGCTGGAGAAAGGTAATCTGGTTAATGACAAGACTGAAGAAGTCATCATTAGTTATTTAGAAAGAAATGCAGTGGAGCATGTAAGCTTCACAGAGAATGCTTGGAGCCCATTACAATATCAATGAGCTAGATTAATGATTGTAAATGACCACCACTACAGAACTGGTCTGAATACAGAACAGAATGAATGCACTAAGAGAAACCTGAAAAAACAAGGCATCCAACTGCCCCTTTTAAGGGTATGCTTTTGGCTAAGGTTCTGTAATGTCCCTTGATTTTAACTCTTGCAACACCCTAGAGAGCTGTGTGTCCAAAAAAATTTTTTTTAAGACTGAAAAGAGATAAAAATGGTTAGTTTTCTCTGTATTTCACATGGAGAAATACATATTTAATAAGAATTTAACACAGATTTATTTTTAATTGAATAAAGCCTTTTTTGAATGTTTCTTTAAGAAAATTCTAAATTTTTCCATTAATCCTGAATGTTTTTTATGGACATCATGCATCTTTATCAAAGTTTAACTTAAATGCCACCTATTTTACAGCTAAATAAACTTCCACAGACCATCTACCATGAACCACAAGTTAAGAATATTTTGCTGAAAGAAAGTTCAGGCAAATGTCCTAAATATTGAAGCATTATGCCCTAACACTGATGCTATGCATATCTTATGGTAATCAGAGAAGTGTAAGAAACTAGACAAAAGAGCAAGTTGTTGCAGAGAGAGAAAAGGACACTTTCTTCTTGTTGCACAGTGCTTTCCAGAGGGGAATAAAAGGCCATCTACTGGAAGACAAGTGTAGAGATAAATCCATACTGTAATCCTGGCTTGTTGAAACTGAAAACAGAATTCATTTGTGTAATCTTTTTCAGCCTCATAACGAGGTCAGGCTCTTCAAGAGCTTTGTAAGGATCTTTATAGCAGGAACAATAAAAAGGATTATCACTTAACTGATTAGTTGTGGGATGATAACACAGTGAGCAAATGATTTTCACTAGATATGATATGCAAGTGATTTCTCCTCAAGAAAGCATGGTCAGTTTTCTGTAGAATCCTGGATGGATTGCTGCTGTGATGCAGGCTACTGAGAAGACAACTGAAAAAAGAGAAACAAGACACCATCTCTAATAGATGTAGGATGTCCTCAGTTGGAACAGAAGATGGCAGGAATACTAAAAACCCACAGTTACTGCTGACTAACCCATTAATAGCAACAGTCAGTGAGATGGGCCATCCACAGTGAGTAACACTGTATTAACCTCTACTAGCAGCTGAGGTCTCAGCTACATTGCTCTAACACAACTGTACTCTTTGTGGTTTCATTTACATTTTTTCATCTCCCAAGCAACAATATCCTGACTGTTCAGCAAAAAAACCATCATGGAAATGCAAGTATGGTAAACCCTCAGAGGAGGAGTGAGATGAAAGCTGCTCTTTAAGCATCTCCAGCCACTGAAGACTTAGAACACACATGTTCCTTTTATTTCCTGCAACATTTGCCCTTTTTTCCCATTCAATGTTAAGACTTATGGAGCAAGTCTGAAAATCAGATGGCGCAAATCGTGCAGCAATATAGCTGTAAGAAGTACTTAAATGTAATGTATTTCAGCATGTGTTCTTGACTCAAAGGAAATGTGCTGGATCTTTCAAAGCAAAGCTTGAAAGCTGAGGTCCTATTTGCTCCCTGCAATTAGAAATATCTCTTAATACTGCCCTGATGGGGAAAAAATTGCTTCCTGGTGTTTCTGGCAAAAGAACAATATCTCAATTCACTGCCTCAGATGTAGCTGTATTTTAGTAGTACTTTATGTGAAGTGGATGGTAAAAAAGGGGATGCTATACAAATGTGTTAATTCATACTCCTCTCACTTTCATGCCACGTTTAAAGGTAGCATCCATCCTTTCAGTTGTCTTTCACATGAGTTATCTTCTGTCTGGATCTATTTCAGGCTTTGCTGCGCCAAGCCCCCGCCTACCTGCAGTACTAAGGGCTCCAAAACTAGTAGTGCTAGCTCTTGAGAGATTCAAGATCAAATGAAATTATTAACACATAGGGGATCCAAAAGGAAAGCAAAAAGTACCCCATCTCTAAGAATCCGCAGAGATGTTCAGCAGACAAATGCAAGAGACAGTTCCTCAGTTATTAGAAAAATACAGAAAGTGACTCTTTGGACTGGAGAACATGGGTCCATTTGCCAAAACAAGACTTAACTGATCCTGCAGTTGAAAACAGGAAGAATAGGGGCCTTTAGGATTCATGCTTGTGGGCAACAAACAATGATGAAGTTCAAGGTTTCTAAATTGTCTCCACTAAATGGGGTATGTTTGGAAAGTCACTTTGCATGACATGTTTATCAAGGGAAAAACAAATCTTCTCACTATTTACTTTTGTGCTTTCCTTTTAGGAGGATGTTTTCTGGGGTTTGGTAAAGAACAAACAGATGAATGCTACAAAGGGAAATAGACTGAGAGCCTTTATGTGTACATCTCATTTTCATTTGCAGCTTTGTATACACAGCTGTGACCAGAACAGACTTTTGCTGAATGAAGGGCACATAGTTCTGCAGCCACTGCCACAGCAAAAGGAAGACAATCATTACTTGATTTGCAGTTAAGGTTTGAAATAACAAATCAGTGAATTATTTGGAAATTTAATTAGCTTTTCTTCTGATTTCCTTCTCTTTTTGAACTGCTATCTGTATCACTCTGAAATATTTCCATGAACATAGTGTAGATTTGAAAGCTTTCACAGCTAGACAGAGTCTAATTTCAATGTCTGAGTAAAAATGTTAACTATTCTAGATGTTAAGAAGAAGCACTGAAAATACTTTATATTATACCTATTAGGAAACAAAAAGAAAACCATAAAACTGCTAGAAGTGTCTTGTATAGCAGGAATATGTGAAGATACAGGAGCAAATTTGTTGCTGCAGTAATGTGCCTTCAGATGCAAAATAGGAATAGAGACAGAAGAGTTCTGACAAGATAATATAACACATTCTTCTTCTTTTCAGTATTTTAAGTGTGAATACTACTGGTCACAAACACAAGATTAATGATACATCACCAAACAGTCATATCTGACTCAAAAATGTCCAAAAGCTATAAGGAAAAAAAATTGAATTAAGGAGTAAATTTAAGCAGGCAAAATAGTATCTAGAATGTTTAAGCAGAAAGATAAAAAGTATTTATGATTTTCTCAAAAGAGTGACAATGTTCAGCTCAGTGACTGTCATATTTGCCACAGATGAAACATATAGCTGCACAAAGGATGTTTGGGATCCCGTCACATTTTCTTCTCTGCCTAGGAATACAGGAGAAGAACATAGTGGTCTAATTACTTATGTTTATTCATTTTAGTTAAAAGTTGATATGTAACATCATAAACAGAGATCTGTAATTCTTTTATGACCTTGGCTATCACAGCATTAATGGGAATAGAAAACAGGGCATGAATGAACAATATAGAGAATGGAAAAGTTAGGAAAAGATCAAAATTGATACTGTCCCCAGAAATCTGATATAGCAGTTACAAGACACTAGTACATTTGCATGTTTCAGGTAGAAAAGCCATACCACTTTTCTATTCAGATATTGAAAACAAACAAACAAACCAATCCCTAAAAAACAAAGTACTGGCAATCTCAATTCCCCAAAAAGGTAGAGGTCCCTTGAGAAAGAAAATGGTTACCTGACAGGGAAAACCCAGTGATCTGTGATACAAATACAAACTAACACAAAGAAGTGAAACAAGAAAGTGGCTGGAGAAATTCTACATGATCCTCAGGAGATGACAGTGTACCTTATAAGCAAGCGCACATAACATTCGCTCCCAACACTTTTCTCTAGGGAGAATTGGAGAACCTAGCACTGGGGTCTCAGAGAGAATGTACATTTCAGACACATCAACTAGAGAATTCTAATTTTCTAGTTCCTGCAGAATCAGGAGCACAACAGACAAGAAGAAAAATCACAATTACTTCATCCTGCATCAGGTCTGACACTGGAGAAGAATACCTGATATTACACCAGGGAAGGTCAGAGGTTCAGCCAGTCTGGTAACTGTGACACTGCTTATTTCCCACTGTGCACCCAGCCATACTGGTGTGTGGCACACAGTAGAAGTCTTGCCATTTCATAAGACAATGATTGTAGTGCTTTCTTGCTCTGAACATTAGCTAGAGCTGAAGTAGAACAATAAGGCAAAGAAACTTGTTTCCTCCTATTTACCAGGCACAATCTCCTCCTCTTCTCTTAAATTATGTCCCCCAGACTTTTCACTTTGAAAGCAGAAGGTCTTGGGTCAGGTGAGACTCTGCTGTCACAGAATGAAAAAGGAATTAGAGTACCTAATGTGTTCAGAGACCTAGAGATACACTGCTGCCTGTGCAGTATAGAACATTCACAGGACAGAGTCATGCATTTAAGTCAGCTACCCAACACCAGCTAGATCCTTCTGCTATGGGTCTGGTCTCAAAATGCTGAAAATTTTCTTCATTAATTTGACTGTGTAGATTATTGCTGAAAGCGTAAATAAAGCATTATTGCTAACTGAATGGATGAGAAACAAATAAACTGAATCCTCAATGAAGAGATCTAAAAGCACAGCAAAGCACACAGTCACTAGAGTTCTGAACAAAACCTTTTGTTTATTAAACTGGTTAGTATTTAAATTTTCAAAATTTAAGGACATATGTGTTTCTGTTTCTAGGGTTTTCCTTGTCTGTTCTAAGACAGATCATCCTGTGAAATTGGAGCCCAACATTAACTGTACAGAAGGAAGGTCTTTAAGTGATAGTACATGATACCACATTTAACAGTGTTCCTGTGCCAATCTGCATAATGAGTGGGGGATGAAAAGCCATCGTTTTTCTTCATGTACAGCTCAGTGAGGACAGTTCCAAGCCTGCCACACAAAACTGCTTTAATAATGCAATCCAGTGCCTTTGATTTGAGGAACACGCAAAAGAATAAACAACCTATTAATCTAAATTTTCTCGTTTGCCTGAAAGTACAAAGCAGCAATGAACAAACCTCTTGGCTACATTAAGCGTACTGAAATGCAAAACTGCTTCTTTTCTCACCCTACAGTTACTCAGGAAAAAGAAGGATAGACAAGAGGGGAAGAAGAGAATAGGCAAGGGAAGCAGAAATGGTTTTAATATAAACTGCTCAGTTAAAACACAGGGCACAACAAATTCTGAGGGAGGGCTTTCAAGTATTGCCACACGAAGGCACTTTAATACAAGTGGATATGCTCAGAAGATGAGTGCTAGAGATAGCACTACTTAGTAAAGAGAAAGAATCCTCAGGCTAACCAGCTCTGAATTGAGCTGGTACTGTCAAGACTAAGGAACCACTGGTAATAGTCTGAATAATGTTTTCAGTGGTTTTGTTTGTTTTGGGAAGCTTCAATACAAAATACAGGTGAACACCTTGATTAATGTTAGTCTCCTGACTGTCTGCAGTGGTGTGTTTTGCTCTGTTATTTCTAATGTACTTGCAGTCAGCAGAGGTGCTTTCATTATCCATCCACTAATTTTAACATCTGAAACAGAATTATTCTAGAAACACTGTCAGTCTGACTCAGTCCAAGTCTGCTGCGCTCAAGCACTATGAGTGTGGTTGGAGGATATGTTTAGGCGTTTGGCTAAGGAGTTTTGGCAAATATTCCTGGTTCCCCTAGAGCCTTTTTCACAGATTGAGAAGGGCAGAGATATATTAAAGTTGCTTGTCAAAGCAACTTCGTTACATCTATGGCCTGAGTAAAACATGCATAGTTTTGTTCAAACTCTTTTCTGTATGTATAGCAAATTATAACATGGATCAGAGAGTTAGGAAAAAGAATAAAGCTACTTCATTGGCTGTATTACACCAGCAGGCTTTAGGAAAAAATAGAAAAAATATTCTGACAACTTTGGGATGAACAGAAGAACAATGAACTGAAAAACTGCCAGTACCTATACCACAGAGGATTTAATACCTGTCAGTTAAACATCCATAATACTTTTTATATGGAAAGTTCAGGAAAACACTAGGAATACCTGCAACCAGGATGTTTTCAGTAAAATGTTATGTGAGCCAATAAACAAGTCATCTTTCTGCTTTGGCTCCCACTCTTCCATATGCAGTTAAAGCCAGACAAGACAAATTCAACAAGCTGTTGATAGCTCATGCTACAATTGCAAACAAGAGATCCAAAGTTATATAAAAATTGTTTTCTGAGGAAGAGAAGTTAATGGTGTTAAGAGTAGGTCTGGCCTACCAGGTCCTTTATAACACCATCAAAGCTGTAATACAAACATAGATTTTATACAGTGTTTTCTACTGCAAAGGGAAGTCTTATTCTCCCTTACATTTCATTCCCATCCTCTCCATTATTCCAGCACAGCTGCCTATACAGCCTCATTATGAACAGGACAAGAACTAATGAAACTGAAAAGAAATTTCCTTTTTACAGGTTATTTTTTGTTTGGATCAGCGCTGTGCTGTCTTCACTCCATATCCAACTGCACCCTCACAAAGAAAGGGAAGAAAAGAGAGGAAGGCAAGGACTACTCCTTCTCTCGCCATGCCAACCTAACTGGTCACAGCCTCAGTTGCCTTCCTTGGGAAGAAGCAGTTTCCTTGCAAGCCACCTTGCAGCACAGCTGACCACAGGACTCCCAGGCAAACTCTCTTCTCCAGTGTCTGAAAGCAATGCATCACCTTCTTCAGAATGCTATCCAAAAATGTCCCTACCTCCAAAGCACACAGGAGAGAATGACAGACAAATATATATAAATGATAGTACCTGCAATTAGAAAATGTGACTGAAATCCATAATATTCCTGTTAAAAAGAAGAAGTTAATGCCAGTGCAAAAGCAGGAAATTAATCTCCTGGAGAGTAAGCTTAACTATCTCCTGCATCACACAATTCTAAATCATTAAGGAAATAGCTTACGGTTATTAGAGCTAGAGCATTAAAGGGATAAATCATTCTGAATTTATCTACCGAAGAATCTCTTACAAGAGTAAAATCTTGAACTAAAGTTAGTGAATAAGCGTCAGGTGCCTCCAATTATATCCTCCAGTAGCCACCGTGTGAAGAAATTTAAGGTCATCTTAATTAAGGACAAATGAATCTCTAACCAGTCACCTTAGCACTCAGCAGTGGAGTATGAGCCTCTATTTTGTAGCATCAGAGACTGCATTTTATTAAACAGCACTGGAACATCCCTTGCCCTGGGCAAAAAAGTCATTAGTGCAGCTAGTTCCGCCCCCTCTTATGCGTTTATGTATTTGACTTGGAAAGGTGCATCTTCTTCAAAAGTGCCATGTTTGCCTTAAGGTATTCCAGACAAGTCAATTTTCTTTGCTAGTAATGGGAATACACACTCTTTTGAAGTTTTGGAGTTTGTTGGTTTGGGTGGAATTTTTTTCAAGAGTTACTCATGACTATCAGGTGTTTGAAAGTGTGATAATTAATTTTGAAATTACCAGATTAGATTTCTCTACAGAGAGTGGGTTATTAATAGCTAAAGAATTCAAAATTCTGAAAATCCACCCACAGTTGAACTGACATGCCAACATAACGCTTATTTTGCCTTTGCTGTCAGCTTCTATCATTTAGAAGACTTGTTATTCAGCTTTATATATGGCAAACATCATTACAGCAAACCACTCTAACTTGAGTAAATTGAAAAACCTGCTTTTGGATCTTCAGAGTTTAAAAAATCTTACTTCCCTCTCAATAGAATAAGATAATGATGAGCAGAGATAAATCCATTTATAGAAAATAACCCTTTTAGAAACTTTACGGCATTGACTAAGCACTGAATTTTTCATCTTATGTTACAAATTTCTGTATCTGAAACTGAAATTTTTCCCTGTTCAGTCCTTCAGGTATTTTGGAAGTCATACAAAGAATAGAACAAGGCTTTGTCCAAGCCGTTACCTAATTTTATGCAGAAGTTATACGATGAACAAAGAAGAATCACCTGCTATGGAATTTGTTCAGTACATGGAATACATGGCAGTAGATGGAGTAAGAAGGCTATTAGTATTCATCAATTATTTCAGAAATGTAAGGCCTTGTTTATGTCAAAAAAATCAAGGAAAAGCCATTTAACAACGTGACAGTAATACAACATTGTAAATATCAAAAAATGCTAAAATCAGGAATGTGCAGAAAACTACCTCAAGTCTGTATAAATTACATCAACACTTCATTATGCAAACACTATTTTGAAGCATGCTATTATAGATTTTTCTCCTAGTTTCTTCATAATATCTATCATTCTTGCATACTTCATACAAATTTCATTTTCACAGTGCTGCCAAACATCTTTATTGACACATTTTTGTATTATACTTTATTTGGATGAAGTATCACACATTTCCTTATGAGGGGATGAGGAGGGGCAGGGACTGATCTCTTCTCTGTGCTGACCAGAGACGGGATCTGTGAGAATGGCCTGAAGTTGTGTCAGGGGAGGTTTAGGTTGGATATTAGGAAAAGGTTTTTCACCCAGAGGGTGGTTGGGCACTGAACAGGCTCCCCAGGGAGATGGCCCCAGCACCAGCCTGACAGAGTTCTAGAAGTCTTTGGACAATACACTTGGACACATGGTGTGACTCTTGGGGCTGATCCTGTGCAGGGCTACGATTTAGACTCAAGGATCCTTATGGGTCCCTTCCAACTCAGCATCTTCTGGGATATATTCCTTTCCAAAAGGTGCACAGCCTACCCAAGATGAAATTCAAATAGTAGGAGAGATTAAGTTCTCTGCCAAACATTGACAATATTTTAACTATCTTTCTGTTATATTTCAAGTGGAAGATCCAAGTAAAATTCATCTAATATTAGCATAAATACCTTTCATAGAATCTTAAGCAGTATAAAAATAAATAATACAATGTTTAAAAAAAGCATCTGATAGCAGCAAATAATCCTGAGAAGCCAGGAATTTGCAGAAAACTGGGAAGAGAAACAAAATTAAGCTGGTAAAAAAAAAAAATCAGAGGAAAAAAGACAAAGATAATGATATGCATATCAGGAGAAAACTGTAGTAATGGTGGTCCTCTTGACATTTTACTACATGGGGGGAAAAATAAGGTAGTGTTCAGAAAAAGCATGTGCTTTTAATCTGATACATATCATCCTTCTTTTTCTGCAGAATCCAAAACATTTTCCATTTCGATGATAATTTGCGAGGATGTCAGTAGTGGAGTGGTACTTAACATATTAAAAAATTAAAAGCAGATGTTCATAATTTCTGTGAGAATTTTGAAGAGGGTTGGCTGACAAGCTCTCAGCACTACTGAGAAGTGATTTTCAAAGCCTAAAGCACCTGGGAAATTTTACAGAACTAGAAAAAAGCTGAAGTCTCTTCAGCACTTAAAAATTCTAAGATGGGAGCTTACTCTGAGTGAAGTGCCTACCCAACAAGAGCACAAAGTATATTGATGAGAGCATGGATGGGGTCAAAATAACACTTAAAGTACTGCCACCAGTTGAGATAACCTGGGCATCTGTGCCATGGCCACTTTGATAGCACTCCCAAACAAAATATTCAAACAGGAAATATTGCATTTTATGAGTAAATAACTGATAGATATCAAATATGAAGAAAAGTTCCTTGGTGAATTAAGCAATCTTTTCAAAGGGGAACACAAGCCTAGATGTAAAAAAGCATCAAAAAACAGGTCTTCTGAGATATTACACTTCATATAAACAATGCTGTGATTAAAAATTTTGAGTTGCTCAAAACAACAACCAGCTACATTAACTGTTGCATCTCAAAATAAGGATGAGGAATCACTACTTAGGAGATGTAGTTCTCCTGTGAACCCCAAGAAAACCTCCTCAGTTCTACATTTTAAAGCAATTTTTCAATTAGTGGCCTAGAAGAGAAAAATGATTAATTATGACACCTGAGAGTCATATACAAACTGGGGAAACTAAAAATTTAAAAGGAGTAATAACATGGAAAAACCTTATGATCATAGTTGGTTCACTTGCAGCTTAAAGCCTCATGCAGTGAAACCCTGTATCAAGAAACAAAGAATGCAGAGGGCTCCACTCGGGTAAATAGTTTTTACAAAGACAGGTGAAGAAGGTGGTCACAAGAAATGCTCAGAAAAATGCAATTAGGAGAATAATATGGTCCTGAGATGTGTGAACACAGCAATGTCAAGTAGAGAGGCTCAGTTACCAGCATTTGACCAATCTGAAATATCCACAGCTTTGGAACGATGGTTGAATTGAAAAGCAGTCAGAAGTGCTGCAGGAATGATCATGTGCTTACAATACATGCTTCACAGAGAGAGGGTCAAGGTGATCATTTACTTAGCTTGTCAAAAACAAGAATATGGAACTGACTTTAAGATACGACTGAAACACTTAAAACCCCATAATTTTCATAAAGTAAAAAAAAAAATCAGGTGAAGATAATGACACTGTTAAAGACTGCCACAAGTTGAGATTGTAGTAGTGTGCTCAGGAATCTGATTTTACAGGCCCCCAAAGAGATGTTTCAGTTCAAAATCAAATAAGAGTAAGTTCTGACCTCCAAGAAAACACACAAGTCACCAATAAACAACCTTCCTCCCGTGTCAGGACGATTTCTTTCTCACCTGGCCCTCCTATCTCCACAGGCAACTGTCCTCTCAGCAGCAGCAGGGTGGAGTGTGTACACGGGCCACCCTACTGCATGTCTGCAGAACAACCACACGTGGCTGAGCCTTGCTGAGGAAGGTGTCCCAGAGCAGGCAGTTTGCAGAAGGGATTCTCCTTCCCATGAAAACTCAGTACTTCATGGGGACCGGGCTGCAGGCCAGCCTAATTGCTCTGGCAGCACCGGCAGCTGACTGCTTCCTCCTGCTATTTTTCCCAGGGGCCCTTCGGCCCCTTCAGGCTCACATGACTTAATCAAACCTGAATGCCCTTCTGGAAGATATGCAAATTATTTTACAGTCAGACAAAAGTGTTTTGGCTCAATACTGGTGTTACTAAGTGAAGTTTAATGATGTGCTATACAGGTCAAACTTCATGGCCTAATGGTACTTTCTGGCTATAAACTCAACAAGTGTATTGCTCTCTAAAGGAGGTTTTAAAGCAAAACATTAATATATTCAGTACATTACCTAATTAGACTAAACTAAATACCAATACAAAGCAATATGACCTGTATTTTAAGGTCAGGTTTGTTAACGCTGGGATTATTGCACTTAGGAGCTGTTGGCAGTTTGAGTTTGGCCATGGGTGCAGAGTACCACACTCAGCATTCCACCTCTCTGTGACCTCGCACTGGCACATTTCAATGCGCTGTGCTGGGAGAAAACTAACTCAAACAGCAGAAGTACTGAATAGTTTGCTGCCAGTTTAGCATGCTGAGACAGATCAGCACAAGATGGAACAAGTGCTGGAGCTGCCATGAGAAGGATACAAGAAGGCAGCGCCTCACTAGCCAGCAATTAGATCAGGTTATGCTGACATGGTACTGCAGATTTAATTAAGGCATTAGTAAAGTCTCAGACGCATTCAATTCTGAGAAGACAACACCTTCAGTTTCCAATTTATCTTAGGCATATGACCAGAATAGGTCTCTTTTTCCTGTCTAGCTCTCACCACAAGAAACTGAATCACTAGGATATCTTAAATGCTGAGCCTTTTTCCAGTGCAAAGTAGAATAAACCAACTATAAATGTTTCACAGCCATGTGAAGCATTGTGGTTTGGTTTAAAAGCCATTTTAAAAAATTATGGTGAAGAAGGAAAAATTATATTGCTTCCAAGGTAATGAAAGTACAATTTCTAAAGGAACAGGTTTCAACCTGCAGTATTCCTGAGCAACCCATTTGCACTGCGGGGTGGAACATACAGTCCTGTATATTTCCTTTATTTACATTAAAGATACCGCGTGGGACCATAACATGCTTTACTGGCAACAGCACTTAACTGAATATTGGACACACAAATGTACCTTGGTTCTCTTTCTCCTGGTAAGATTAACTGAAAGAAACCACGGACACTTGAGGCAATGCTAAGATAAGGATAGTGTCAGTTGTCTTGTTACAATAAGGCTTCTGAGATAAAGTGCCAAGCATTTAACTGGATGCAGGGATCAGTTCTTTCTAAACAATAATGGTATCTCTACCTTATCCAGTCAGCTGCATGTCCTTGCTTACATCACTAGAATTAAAACTGCACAGAACTCAAAGTAATTTGTTGTTTATTTACAATCACCCTTCTCTCATACTAATGAGTGGCACCAGCTCTTCAGAGGGAGAATTTGCTTTTCTTGCCAGTGCATCTTTGGCAGACTCTGCCCTCGAAATAGAAGATTTCAGGGAGGGACTGAAGAAAATGAGAGGGAATGCATGGGGGGATAGTATGATACGAGAAGAATGCTTGCAATTTTACATGGAGAAAACTCAGCTGCCAGTTATTCAGACATTTGAAGTCGCACAGATACTCTGCTGCTCCATCAACAAAAGGTATGCACTTTGATACTCAGGGGCCAGGGAACAGGTGCTCCTCTGTGCCCTAACCTGCATATGCACTTCTAATAAAAAATGGCTGCATTAACAAATAATGCAATACATCATGCTTCGTCCCACTCCTTAAAAACATCTCTATTCAACACCTTCACCTCTATGTTAGACAAAGCCTATAGAGACAATGTAGTTACTGGGCAGCTTCTTCAAACTCACCTGTGACTCAGGTGAAAGATTGTGGAATTGGGACTTTGCAACAAGCAAAAATTTTAAATACTTTAGAACTTTGAAGCTCCTTCAAAACCAGTGAACTAGTTTGCCTTTCTTTTGTTGTCTTGCAAGCTTCTCTGTCACGGTGCTTGTGGCCCTTTCCAAATCACCTGATGCTACTTGAAAGCCAGGGGATTGCATGTAGAATTTTTATCAGAATTTGTCTATTCAGTAAATCTAAAGCCTGCAACAATGTGCATGCACAAAGCAACTGAACCATCACAATGTTTCAGTGGTCCCTAGATGTCTTCTTGGCTCTCAGGCATGGAAGGCACATGCTAAAACTGCAGAAGATAACCAAAGGATATTTTGTAGAGGTACCATCCAGACCAGGCTAAACTGCAACACACAGTATCCCTTCAGGTTCTCACCTATACCTTAACATAACTGGAAAAAAATATATATAATTACACATGCAGAAATGCGAGAACAAATTCTGCAACAACTTTCAAAGGTATTAGCTCTAGTAGAATCTGAAGTAGTTCACTTAAAGCTGAAACTGAATTCTGTGAAAAGTCACCCAAATTGATTCCCAGCTCATCCCACTGAGACAATCCAATGTCACGATTTCAGAGAAATCATTATGAAAGTGATCTGAGTTAAATGTAAGCTTTAAAAAAACTCAATACAAGTAGTAAAATGATAGAAGAACACTGTACTGAGTTTATCTGGAGAATTCCCCAGTTAGCAAAGGGAAAATAAATTGTTGTGTAGAAAAATTGGCAGCATACATGCTGCTCTGACTGCATTCAAGTCCCAAGAATTTCTGCATTGCACTTCCAATTACAGCACATGCGAGTCAGTCTCAGAGGCTTAATTGAAGGTATGTTGTGTGAGATGTTTTCCTTAACAATTCTTTCTCAGTGTGGTCACTCTTGCTTATTTGGTTTTGTTTCTCCTCAAAATCATCAAAGAAGATAAAATGCTATTTTTTTCTTTAAGGCTCAAGGATAAATAATATCTGTCAAATCTGCATTTACCTTGAAACCATTTTAAGTTCAAAGTGATCTGAACAAGGTTCCTGAAGAGCAGAAAAGTAACTTCTGGATCCCTCAATAACTGAAAACTGCAGTATTTTGAAGAAAACTCTCTTGATATTTTCTTTAAATCATCTCTTCTGCAGAGGTACAATCTATTTAATTCTTTGTTAATTTTTCTATATTTCTTAATTTATTTTTGCGTGTATTTCCTCACAAAGCTTCTATAGTCTGAAAACAAGATTTTAGAATAACTTCTGGCTATAACTTGAACAATCAAGTTCCTAGGTTGTAAGGAATATGTTTGATGACACAGTTAACTCCTGAAGGATTCAGGCTCCTCTACAATCAATTACCATTTCAGTTTCAAAACGAACACTATTGTGTAACTTTAGATGTTATGTAAATTCCTTTTGCTATGGTGCCTGTAAAAGATCTTAAAAGACAAATAAATAATTTTCTAATGTGAGTCAACTTAGTAGCAAGCAAATATCCAGCATTCTGAGGCCGCTTAAAATATTAGATTAACTTAACACTTACTTAAGCTTCTTCTAAAAATACCTTAGAGCCATTGTTTAGAACTGACATAACAGTGAGGTCTCTGCCCTGCAGAGGAGTCATAAGTGAGTAAAATGTAAAATTCTTCTCTAATGGTATCTCCATTGCATAAAAAATGCTCACAAAAATAAAAGGCAATTAAGACAGATTTGCTTGTATGATGACGCTTTCCTAATCTAAATTTTCACATTTTTAATATATTCAGTTTGTACCAACTGGAAACATACAAATATCCACAAATTAAGTATTGGATGTGTTTGACCAACACCCAATTTTTTATCAAACATTTGGCAAATGCTCAAATACAAAGAGAGTAAGAAAAGGCAAAGGAGCAAATGTTAACAATCGGCCTAAGAAGAAAGGTGCACCTCACACTCTTCTGAAACTGTTCCAGGTCTGAAAGATTTCAAGGTGATCCTGCACATTGTGTGTGACAATCCTGTGCAACCAAACCACAACAAACAGAGCCGCCACTTTCATATTTACTCTCTGCAGGTTTGGTTAGTTTTCAAATGAATAGATATAACTCTTGAAATCCAGTCATAAAGCCTTTCCTCCCTTCCTCCACAATTGATTTTAATATCACCAAAGAACTGTTAAAAGGCAGGAAAATTCCCATAGGAAAAAACTTTGAGTCTGAACTGGGGGAGGGGGAGAGGAAAGAAGAGAAGACAGACTGATATTAAAGGCTTTTCTATGTTAAAGTTTTTTAATTTCAAACGTTTATAATGTTTTACTCTTTTTTCTGTATTCAAAAAAGACTTAAATTATTTTAATGGAAAGAAGCTGCAAGTTTAAATACATCTGTCTAAAATTAACTGTTTATCACTAACAAAAAGTCAGAGTTCATTAAAGCCTTGATTCGATCAAATTTGATCTATACAGATCTAGCTAAATGCCCTTAGTTTTACCAATCCAGCCAACACTTGTATGCCCAAAGATTACTTAATTCAATCCAACAGGTGTAACTCCAGGTTATAAATAGAAAAATGAAGGTACAGTAGAGATTAAGGGATTTGCCAAAGATACGGATTAACAGGATTAGGATGCAGGAGTTGCCAGTTTGAATTTCCTTGCTTATCCCATATTTGTTCCAGCAAACTAAGTACAACAAGGACAGCAGAGAAGAGAGGAAAATGCAGACATCTTCCACTTGGCACCAAGAAAAAAATAGTTTAAACCCCTATTCAGTATTAGCTGTCTGACTAGCTAATTGACTTTATGTACACCCAAAGCATGCCTTTTATCAGAAATAATATTTTGAGTACAAAAGAACTAATTTAATGTACTTTAAATCAGCATAAGGCCTTATAAAACAAAGCTCCAGGCTCTGTGTGTGTATAGGAATGGTCCAGATACATTTTCTAACAGAGAAAGATAAAAGAAATAACAAACAAAGCTTTCAGTAGCTGCATTACTTCTTTAAAACCTGCTTCCCTTAGAAGAGGGTTTTGTTATTTGCTGCATCTTTGTATTGGATTTGTATGGCAAAGTTTTGGCTGGTGGGTGAAGATGCAGGGATGGTTTGTGTGAGAAGTTTTAAGAAGCTTCACCCCCAGGTGTGAGAGAGCCAATGCCAGCCTGGACCAAGATCAACCCACCACTGGCCAAGGCTGAGCCCATCAATGACAGTGGTAGTGCCTCTAGAGGGATGACATATTTAAGAAGGGGTAAAAAACCCCAAACCCCAAACCCTAAACTGCAGAGCTGCAGCTGGAGAGAGAAGTGAGACTGTGTGCAAGAAAACAGCTCTCACACAGAGGTCAGTGCACAAGGAGGACATGATGTGCTCCAGACACCAGAGCAGAAACACCCCTGTAGCTCTGGTGGGGGCAAGAAGTACAGAAATCCAGAATGAGACTGAGCCTAGGAAGAAGGGAGGGCTGGCTGGAAGGTGATTTTAAGATCTGGTTGTCTCTTTATTTCATTGCTAATAAATTCAATTAATCTCTACAAGTTGTGTCAGTTTTGCCCGTGACAGTAACTGGTGAGTGATCTCTCGCCATCCTCTTCTTGACCTGCAAGCCTTTAGTCATATTTTTCTCTTGATTCTCCAGCTAAGGAGGGGAAGTGAGAAAGCAGCCTTGGTGGGTACCTGGCATCCAGTTTGGGTCAATCCACCACAATCCACTAAAGCTAGCAATGTTTACTTACCAAGAAACAGATAAAGAAAATTTTACTAGACTTTTTCTCTTCAATATTAGTTCTGCAAGATATCTTAGCTGGGTTCAAAGGAAATACTTGAGGAGATCACAAATTTGATTTCAGTGACCATTGATTTGTTTCTTAACGCCTGTAGTCTAGTAAGACAATATAGTATTCACTTCCCTTTGCTTTGCTTAGGGGATACTTTAGATACTAAAGCTGGGGAAGATTTATAAGGGACAAAAAGCATCATGGAATAAAAAAACTTTCCTAAAACATATTAATGAACTTTACAGAATAGTGAGTGCCAGAATAAATTAACACAGCATCATTAGAGAGACACATTTTGTTAAGGTTTAATGTACTGATCCAGAAAACAAAATGTTTGAAATGCAGAGTGAAATGTAATTTTTATGTTGCCTTTCCTCAAGCTCCTAACTTAGAGCCTCAATGAAAAGGCTGCTCTACTTAAACTCCTAGTGTAAACAACAGGAGAAGGATATGACCAGAAGCCCATCTGAAATATTCAAAACTACCCTATGGATCAGACACTCTCTGCTGACTACCAAAGAAGTGCATTAGATTTTGAATTTGGGCATCAAACTTGTATACTCACAGGACAAGACATGATGGACACAATCTGCAACAAGGGACAAGCTCCAGCAGGTCTTCTTTACTTCTGGCATTAGCTACACCATGCACACACTCAACTTTCCCATGGAGCAGCCTCTTCAAAGCAAATGCCAAAATCCCACTTTGCTGGGTTTGAGACCCAGAGTTCAGCTTTTAAGCCTGTTTTTCCAGATAAATAGCAGGACGTGACATAGTCAGATCAGGTTCTAAGCTTCATTGTTTTACTCTTTAAATGAAAGAACTCAGAAGATGGCCTTTTACAGAACAGGTATGTTCAAGAAATCCTTCACTGTGCAACCTGCCTAGTAGACTGGACCTAAGGGGAAAGAAGAGCCTGCTATTTTATAAGGTGGTCTCTTGAAGTACAACATGCTTGGACAAGATTCTACTAGTTAGTACTTTGAGGCTAAGCAAAACCAACAAAAGACAGCAATCTCTGTATAAAAGGGAAATAGTCTGAATTTACAATGAGGGAAGATGAATACAGAATATAGTTCAGCATATAAAGCAGTTTCTATTTTGAGCTCCTTCAAAAGGGAAAATCCCTTGCCAATTTTACTTTGGAAGCCAGCACCTTCTGTACACCAAGATTGGCTTTCTAAGTGATACAGTTACCATCCAAGTACAGGACTGCTTATAAGCCAAGGCACTTTCATAGAGGGTACACACTGGTATGGCACTCACATGAAATAACCTTCCCCTCCTGAAGAACGAAGAATTGTCAGGAAAATAATACTGAGCATGTGGTTCTACAACAGAGATGATGAACTTGATGACATATGTTAATTGAACTGATTTCTATCATGCTCTAAAGACTCTATTGAGAAAAGCATGTAGCAAAGGGGGCTGTAACATCAAACTTTAAAACAACTACAAATACATCCTGCATCATCCCACACAGCTAATGCACAGTGATCTACTATTCTGAGTAAGAAGAGGACTCTCAAAACATTTAAAAAATATTAAAAGATGACAGATTCTTACAAACAATATATGTAGGCAATGTTGTTTCATACTAACATATGTGTGTTTTCTTACTTGTTTCACAGTAAAACAATCCTGTATCTGTAAAAAATACAACTTTAGTATATAAAATTGAAGTAATATATCAAAAGGCCAAACATCTTGAACTCTGACTATGCGAACTTCAGCTAATTATTCATTTCCCTGTCTCACTTTCTGGAACTGTGAAGTGAAAATAATATTGTCAAGAATTTGGGGAAGCTTCATTCCTTAATGTCTGTAAAATACCTGGAGATCCTTAGAGAGCAGGTACAGAAAAGTGTTATCAATAATCATCATTCTGAAATTAAGACAGCACATTCAAGGTCCTGTCCATCACAGAAGAAAGCCATGAAACACTTCTCAGCACCTTAAGGACAATTACACCTGCTCAGTCATTTCAAGGGTTTGATAAGAGAAGTTTTCAATCAAAGTAGACAGAAAAAATTAAATTCTTTCAGGAATAAGCTGCAATATTAACTGCTTGCTATCGTAATCATGTTAGCTAGAATTTGCTTTGCATTGTAACTTTTCACAGCACACCTATCCCTCTGTCTCTGCCCAGAGAATGAAGAAATACCTAATAGCAGCATGGGGAATGGGGATGAGAAAGAGGAAATAAAGAAAAAGCTTTGTTTCTGACATCAGATAGTGATGCAGAGACAGCTTCATGCCAAAAGCACTGACAACTTGACTTCTATTCAAATAATGTTTAAGTTATTCTGGGAATTATATAAGGCAAATTTGACTGAAGAATAGAGGAACACTTGGAATATGCAATACCTAAACTCCAGCAGAAAGAGTAGGGAGAAAAGTAGTAACAGATAAGCAGATACCATAGCTGGAATGGAAACAAATATTTGACAAACAGATGATCAAAATAATAAAAAAAATGGGCAGGTAAAGAGCTGACTAGAGAAGGGGATGAATATAGTTCACAATGGAGTTTGTCCTACAACACAAAGGACCTAAAAGGAATGAGTTAAAATTCTATTCAGGGCAATATTGCCTTTTCTGACATCTCTCCCCACCCTCTATGAAAATTATCACTAGTAACACTTTGGAATCTCACATACTTGCATTTCCAAACAGAAAAAAAACAGTTCAAATGTTCAGTTTCTTTTAGGTTTATTGTACGCTGTGTACTCTCCAGCAGCCCTTGATGCTGTGGCTTCTTCTGTTGAGAAACACCAGCTTACTGCATTACAAATTTTACCCAAAATCATTAAATCAGATGATGTAAATTTCAACCCTTTCTGGGTCTTAACCTTAATGCAGGAAAACCTCAGAGAAGATAAGATTTGACAACTATCTATGCAAGCGCTGGAATTAGCAAAGCTTTTATCCTATGGATTTTTGTGTTTTGGTTAACTGACATTGCAGTCTAGGAAAGTGTGAACTTCTGTGTAAGCTTTTCCTGTGCTTGAAGCACTTCAAAGTTCTTTTTCTTTATACCTGAAAAACCACTTTATAAAAGTTTCAGCAGTGTATCTACCTGACAATTAGAAGGACCACAGCCCTGGAATTTCAGGAGAGAAGACTTTAATGACTTCAAAGATCTCCCTGGAAGAATCCTATGAGATATGGCTCTAAAGAGAAAAAGGGGTCAAGAAGAGATGGATATTTAAGTATCTCTTCATCCAAGAAAAAGAAAGGTCTATTTTTCCAAGAGATTATGAGATTCATACTTAGTAGGAGCACAGAATGCAAATCAGCTTATGAAGGAAGGTATCAGACTGTACATTACCACAATCACATCCTGTGGCAAATTCAAAATGGATCAAGCTTAACTTATAAATATTACTGACTACATTTCATAACTCATTTGCAGATTACAAGTTTTCCATAGTGGTACCTTATCCCCATTTCACAGAGTAGTAGCAGCATATCAAAGTACTAATCATGCATGCAGATCACTTCTACTGATTCTCATCTAGGATCCTTGAAAGCAGCATAACAAAGTATAAGCCAACAATCCTTTTCATCATATACAAAAACTTTAGACATGATCATATTGATTTAAACCAGACTTAGAGATGTTTACTGAGGTAAGGATGCAAAAATTTCTGTACTTAATTCAACATCACACTTTAGTCAACCATGGAACCAAGGCCTCAAAAGAAAGTGAAAAGTAGGGACTCCCCAAAAGGTTTTAATTTTCTAGGATTGAATTATCTTGCCTAATAAGGCTTACTGGAAGAGTTCAGTAAAATAGTTACAGAAATTCAGTCAGTGCTTTTAACAACACAGGGAAAAATCAGCTCCTTGAAAGAAAAAAATGGCACCCCCAAGCTTATTTTATCAAAATAACTGAATGTAAAGCTTTTGTGAGTATACCCAATAGATGAAGTGGAAGAACAGGGGGATAGAAATCATAGTTGTGCAAATTCTCAATGAACAAACAAAAAAACCTTGTAGATATAGGTCAGATCTGCTCAATCCAATGAGAGAGACATATTGTAGAGTCAGGAGCACACTATATAAATCAGTTAATCAGGGTTAATTTAGGAAAGCTAGGAAGTGAATGTGTAGTGATGGAAACTATAAATAACAAGATGATGAGAGAAAAAGCTGAAGAAGAGCATGGGATGACAAAGACACAAAAATTACTTGTTCAGAGGTTTTTTTTGTGCAGCTGGACAAAAAGGTATTTATCTCTTCACTTAAAATGATAACTCCTAGTACCAAGGCTACATCAAAGACTTAACTCTATGTGTGTAAAGGAGAGTCCTTACTCTTCTGTTTATGCTAAACACACATTCCTCCTTCACAGTCTTCTTCCTCAGATTGCATCTACGCTGCTCACAGCAGCTCAACATAGAGATGCCAGAGTTTATTCCACAGAAATGAGTGCAGATACATCATAACAACACTCCCCATATGTCAGCTGATCTGCTGAGACAGATCAACTAGGCTCAGGCTGCTGTCTGAGCAATATAGCTCTGCAAGCTCCAGGTCCCTAAGCTAGTATCTTGAGATAGTGCTGAATTGTACCATATGGAAATACAAACCCTGAGCTTAGTTGTCTAGGTAAACATTGCATTACACAGCACAGACACACACTTGAGGCCAACAGCATGGGCAGAAGTATGCTTCAGGGGTCACAGAGAAGGGATGAAGGTAATGTGCTCCTCAGTTTAGGCACTTTTACTGAGAGACCTCTCAAGGCAGACTAAGAGCCAACGCTGGGCTGAAAGATGTGGGTTTCACAGAGACTCTTCTCTTAGAACCTCTTTGCAGAAAGTCACAGTATAAGGAATTGAGATAAAACAAGATTTTCATCCACTTTCTCTACCCTCTCTCCCTTTCAGCATCTCTGCTGCTGAAGAATACATCAGCAATATCATAAAGCATACTAATTAATAAAACTAAGGCTTCATAGACACTCTACTGGATGATTGCCTATGAATATGAAGCTTGTAGATCATCTTTCAAGACATTTCACAAGTGAGAGAAGAGATAGACCAATTTTATTTAATGTATGAAACATGGAGCATTCAGAATCCCCAGCCAGGTCAAACAATCTAGAACTAGTTTTGTTCCAGGGAACTTCCCCACAATTCATAATACAAACTCTTCAAGACTATACTGGAACCCAAAAAAGTCTTAATTAAAAAAATTCATTTCAGTTGGTTTGAATAAGAATGCTGTCATAGGGATGGGACACTTGCCAGAAGACTATAAAGCAAATAGTAATAATAATTACCAGTTGAATTTTGGATAATTGCTTAGCAGAATGCAACAACAATCACTGCTTATTTAAATGTTTCACTCAACTGGGACAAAAAGTAAAGAACATATTAATTTAATTTGCCAAGGACAAAACCAGCGAAGTGTCAAAAGACACAAAATAGCCAGAAAACATTACAAAACCAACAGAAAAGTTTATTGGTTTTCAAAAAAAAAAAAATCTAGAGAGACATACATCTGGAATATGAAATTGAACAAAACCATTTGAATATTAAGAAGAGATGGTGTATGCTCAGAGACAGTTGAAAAGGAAATATAATACTGGGGCAAAAAATAAACCCCAAACCAGATTAGACAAGGAGGATTTTCAGTATACTACATTTAATTTCACAAGCTGTCTTGACAGAATGGCATGAACTGAATTCAGGGAGAGACTAGCTGAAGACTCCATCACTGACCCACTTCTACAAACGATTACTGCAATGCATTTTAAATCTGTGTAATGCAGATGTTTTAACTTACAATGGCTTCTAGATATATCTCACCATCTCTAAAATGTAATCCTCCACTTATTTCCCCCCAGCTTCAGAAATCTTTTGTCCTGATACTCCAGAGTCATGAGTGTTTCCAGGCTGAGCTACATTGATAAATCATTAATACCAGCAGCTGTAATTGTAGCATGAAGGAACTGACGTAAGGTTGGAGATCAGTCATTTCAGCCAAGGCTATTTCACTGCAGAATGAATTACCAGAAAATACTGCATTAAAATTCACAGCTTACTTATCTTTAGGACATGCTGTGAGACCTCAGTGATTCATAAAAGATTTCCTACAATAACATGGTGTAAAAATCTGATTTGGTTTTAATAACAAAAAGGAAAGGAAAAAGGATTCTGATATTTACTGTGATCATCACCATATTGTTCTAAACATCTCATTTAGCAGAGATGGCTAAGCTAAAAATGGAGATAAGTCTAAAAGCTTACAAGGGAGGGAGTAAAAAAAGACAGAGTAATTTAATATAAAGAATAACATGTGGAAGCATTAGAATGACACTAGCAAAGGAAGGGATTTTATAACTTCAGGAAAGTAATCTTGTCAGCAAAAATGCATTAAAATAGCATCTTTCAAAACTGAGCTGAGAGAACAGTGGTCCATTTAGCCCTTCTCCATCTCCAAGTTACATGACTTATACAGAATAAGACATTTCTTTAATTTTTGTAAGGAATCTAGCCTTCCTGGCAAACTCAAGCAGAGCTAGTCATAAAGGCTTACCACTCTTCTCATTTCATGACATAGCTTGTGTGCTTGGTTGTGGTAAACCTCCCTTTCCACAAGCTCCAGAGACAGCTAGGCTTCCAATTTCCTAATTCAAGTGTACAGAAGCAAAGAGGTAGCCATCACACGGCGTGATGAATGTGAAAGAAACATGGTCATTTAATAAGATTTTATTTCAATATAAAAGTAACAGTACCTTTTGTCTGAAGGGGAGGCAAGTGTCTGCAAAAAGGATTCTCAGGCAATATAGTCTAACATACTTTCTGCAGCAGTTTCACATTTCAATGCTATATCTAAGGTATCAAACAACAGCTATTTTTGCTGGAAGCAGTTCTAAATTGGGAAGGGGGAGGTGCAAAGAAAGAAAAAAGAGAAAAGCTGTTGAAAAGCACCAAAGAAAGCTGGGGCTCTAGAAAAGAAGTGCCAATGGTTCTGAGTGAGCTTTCTGTTCACTTCCCAGTACATGAGGCCTGGAACAAGTTTCTCAGTGCAAAATTTCTCTAATTGGCTGGAAAGCATTTAAGGAAAAATCTTTTTAATTAAAAACAGAGAGCCAACAAGACATGAAAGCCATGGGGGTTGGGAGAGGCATATGTTGACCTTATGAGGCTTCACAGCAGAACTCTGCAGGGGCCGTTTAAACTGAGAAAGCACAGTTTTAATTAAAGAGTCCTGAGGAACAGACAATTCAAAAGAGCAGGTCAGATAGATTCCAAGAGGTCAATTTAAGCACAAGCAGAGGGAAAACAAGACTTCTGGTTATTCTGCCTTCCTCTGGGAGAAATCTGTTGCTAACTGATCATTATGCTTCAACAAACACTAGCTGTCCTCTAACCACCTCTGTGAGTGCTGCCTATCATTGGTACAAGTTAAAAGGAGGGCACAAAGGGTTGTAGTGAATGGGGTGACAGACTGGTCACCTTGCATTAGCGGGGTTCTGCAGGGCTCCATCTTAGGCCCATCTTAGTTGTCAATGTCTTCATAAATGACCTGGATGTGGGACTCAAAGGAATACTAAGTAAGTTTGTCAATGACACTACATTGGGCAGAGCTATTGACTTTCTGAAGGGCAGGAAAGCCCTGCAGAGAGACCTTGACAAATCAGAGGTCTGGTTATTCACCAACCATGTGAAATTTAACAAAGGCAGGTGCCAGATTCTGCACCTGCAATGGGGCAAACCTGGATGTGTGGCCAGACTGGGGATCAAGAGGCAGGAGAGCAGTGCCACAGGAAAGGGACATGGGGGTCCTGGTTGACAGAAAGTGCATTATGAGTCAGCAGTGCCCTGGCAGCCAGGAGGGCCAAGCACACCCAGGGGTGCATCAGGCACAGCATCACCAGCCAGGCAAGGGAGGGGATTGTCCTGCTCTGCTCTGCCTGGGCACGGCCTCACCTGCAGTCCTGTGTGCAGGTTTGGGTGCTGCAATATAAGAAAGGCATGAAACTATTACAGATTGTTCAAAGGAGGGCTACAACGATGGTGAAGGAGGGAAAGCCATGTGAGGAGCAGCTGAGGTCACTTGCTCTGTTCAGCCTGGAGAAGAAACTGAGGTCTTCAGCATTCCTCAAAAGGGGAAGTAGAGTGGCAGGCACTGATCTCTTCTCTCTCGTGACCAGGGGCAAGACTCAAGGAAGACATGAAGCTGAGTCAGGGGAGGTTTGGGTTGGATATTAGGAAAAGAGTTCTTCACCCAGAGGGTGATTGGGCACTGGAACAGGCTCACCAGGGAAGTGGTAACAGCACCAGCCTGACAGAGGTCAAGAAGCATCTGAAAAATGCTCTCAGGCACATGGTGTGATTCTTGGGGTGGTCCTGTGCAAGGCCAGGAACTGGATTCAGTGATCATGATGGGTCCCTTCCAACTCAGCACATTCTATGATTCTATCATAAGAAATTCTGTGAATTTTTTTTCCACCAAGAGACCTCAGTTTCTCGACACTGGATCACATTCATCTGTTTCCTTCTAGTCCTGGTATCACATTCCCAGTGCATGGAATCCCACATATGCTTATGCATACTTGAAAATAGAACTCTGCATCTTACTAAGCTTTTAAAACCTGGAAAATCCTGTAAAATGGATCCAGCATATCACCAAAAAGAAATCCTCTTAAGAAAAAATAAACAAACAACCCCCCACAAACAACAAACTTTTCTTTACTTTTTGAAATGTTACCATCACATTTATTGAAGCTACTAATTTTCCCTGGCTAGTCAGAGACAAAAGAAAAAATAAATCTAGTCTCCAAACAAAAGGACTTAAAAAGGTCATTGTAACCAGAACCCATCAAGTAACAGAGCTAACATCATAGAAAAATAACATAAAATCTACTGTATTTCTCCAAGAAGAGCTATTTCCCAGTAATTCAAAAGGATAAGGAATTAAGTAGAAAAGTTACACCTACAGGAATTTCCCAAGAGAAACAGTAATGTTAGTGCATTTCAATTACTGTATACATGCTTCTGCACACACACAGATTGTTACATTTAAGTACTGCTCCTGTTCAGACAGATTTCTCTATTATTGGCCATTTGAGAACTCATGGCTAGATGCATCTGCTTGGGTGAATGACATGCACATTCCAAGTCAGGGCATGGTCAAGACTGACAGACAGAGCAGTAAATATCCCTGCATAAAGGAGGAACAAATAGCAGCCAGATTAAGCAATCACTTAACTTATTTGTGAATTTTTGTCTACTTTTCTAAAATCCCAATTACACACTCAGTCATGAAAAAATGGGGGGTTTGTTTGGGGTTTTGTGAGTTTGTATAACCTTGGAAATTGCATCATCTTATATCTTTAATATTCTCCCTTGCTTCCCTCCAGCCAGGGTACAAACTTTGATGTAAGTTATTTATTAGATGGACTTCTATCTTCATAGGGTTGGCATTTATGTCATTCATCAGGGATATCCTCCACAGATGGAGAAAATTAAGGAAAAGCCACCACTCACTCCTAAAACATGAAATTCAAATCTGGAATGAAATTTATGGTAAATGAGAGAGGGGGAAACAGCAGTAAACACTTTTATGACAAAGGAATAAATAAAACCAAGAATATCCTGGAAGACATGGAAGTTAGTGAATGTAATACTTTTGACAAAAGAAGGCAAAAGATGCCTTCATAGTTCTTCACAGACATAAATCAATGACAAAGAATGGAGCAATCCCTGCCCAGAAACAAACCCAGAGAAAAAACTGGAGCAGATCAGAATCGTGCTGTAGAAAACAAAGGGTTTCTGCACACAGAAATTCCATTGACATAAAGTGACCATTTGATGAGTAACACTCCATTACCTGACACAAGGCATCAAATGCAGAAATTCTAGTTCAGGTCTCAAAAACAATATTCCTATGTTAGCCCAAGCTCTATTGCTACTAATTTCAGAAACAGCAGGTTGGTTGTCCTATGCTCTGTTGCACAGTATATAACCATAAGCAGAATTTCTTACTGGGACTCCGTAACTTACCTACTGTTCCTTGTGGTAGTTTGACCCTGGCTGGACACCACTATGACTTAGTGTGGTAATGACCATATTTCACCCACCACATCACACAGGCTCAGTTTCTCAGTAAATGAGTTCAATTCTTAAGTGGCCATGAATGTTATATGTTCCCCTACACACAGGTATAGCAAAAAAAAAAGTCCATAGCAAATAAAACTGAAATGAAAAATATCAGGGTTCTAGTTCATAATTATGGCTAGAGAATCAGAGAAATTGGACTAAGTGGATGAAAATATTGACAGTAATTTATCTAAAGTGATGCATTTCTGTCTCTAGTTAATGTAAAAAGAAAATGTATGCAGATGTATAAATATATAGTTAAACATGTAATATTTACTCAGACTAAAAAGTAAAGCTACTAGACTTCAAAGTTAGAAAAATATACACTGAACTCCTTTCAGACCACAACCAGAGCTTAGCAACATCCACCTGAGCTTTTATTTCTGTACTTATCATCCTTTCTCTTCATAGTGCCTTGGTGATTACACTTTCGTCCACGGCCTTTTCCATGCTCACATAAAACTACTAAAAGTTAAAGAGAAAGGAGATATTACAAAGCTAAAACTTTTCTGTTCTTTTCAACAAACCCAGGTGCCCTTCATCTGGCTGAGGTTTGTGCTGGATAAATGAAGCCTGCTGAAAAGTTGCACTGAAAGTACTGCAGTGGATATTTTCCATCAGAGAGCTTCTTCTCAAATTTTCAATATGGTTGACCACTAACAGCTGCAGTTTTGGTGGATGACTTCTCCACTATCATCTCTAACTCCCCCACAGAAATATGTTCTAGGAGTCTACATTTTATTGTTCCTGATTATGACCTGATCTCAAATCAGATATGTCCTTACTGCTAAATTAGTATAAATACCGTTAAATTAGTATCATATAATTTACCTGAAATCTTTAAAATATTATCCCTGGACTAAAGTAAATTATTTAAAACATAACAAAGTATCTCTCACTGGGAAGAAGGCGTTACAGATATAGTCAGTTACTTCAGTAGCTAACTACAGATTTTGTCACGTTTAACTATGATTGCCTAATTGCCGAAGAGCTAGATGGCATATGTCAAAAAAGTCTTTATTCACAGTCTGGAAAAGTCTGTTCATCTAAAGCAGAAGTGTTGCAAAGCTTAGCCAGAAGGCAAGGTTTTATCTGTATTTAAGAGATGGTTCTAGTCTTTCCTGCAAGAAGAAATGAGGCTGAATAGCTTGAAAAAAATGGGGCTTATAGTAAAAAGAACCCCACCAACATTCATATTTGTACAGCAACTTTCAGTGTATTTGCTTAAAATACCAAATTAAAAAGTAAAACAAAATATAATTTTAGTTGCATGTAGTTACAGGAGTTTATTTTGAACTCTGGCCAGTTCTGTAATACCTAATATACCAAGTGCAATATAAGAATAGCTAGATGTGATAGCACAGTGCCGAGTATTTATTTTGGCACTGGAGCTTTTTCCTTGTGGGTAGGGTTGGGGAAGAGGTCACACAGTTGTCAGTGGTCCCTCTTCCACAGCCATCAGGATTCTGCAGCATCATTGAGGAGCTATGGCAGGACCATTCAGGCACAGCTCAGGTGGCAGCGTTAACGCCGCACACTGCTGTGAACCCAACCTCCTGCAGGCTCCTAATGAATGCATTCAGGAGCCCAACTGGCTGAGACTCTCAGCTCCCCCTTCCCTCATGCTCCACACCCCATTTTCTAACCTTCTCTGGCTCCCAGCCACCAACCTCCAGCACATTCTTGTCCTACCCATCTCATTGCACAGGCCAATAATGTCTTCCCTCTGATCTATTGTTGCTTGACACGCTGTTCAATGTAACAGAAGTAGCACTGGCAACAAGGTGCTTCCACACTGCTATATTCTGGGATCCATTTTTAATCATTCCCCAGGGAAATGTGATGCTGTCTCCCCATTAATAATGTTAGAATATTAGAACACAGTGTGAAGGGTCAGTATTTGTAGTGCATTAATAGCCTGGCTAATGATTTTCATGACAAGGTAACAGGACAGCAGCAGATGCTGGAATACTTGCCTCCATTTTTCCCCACAGTTCGGAAACACCTCCAGAAGGTCCGAAGAAAAGACGCCCTGTTATGAGGGGTGGCTTGAACAAAGCTGAACTCACGGAACAAAATGTGTGTTCCTTGCCGCACGCTGTTAAAACTGTGGACATAAAGTCAAAACAAGAATGTTAGAAAGCTGAACCAACATGAATGTTCTGGGAACAACTAGAACAGCAGCAAGAAAACCACTGGCCATTACATTTTGTGAAACCAAATCTCCAAAGTTTATACTCGTCTGTTCTCTAGGGAGAAGACTATTTGCAAAAACCACACGCTGAAATTTAATTATAGGAATTAGAGGTTTGTGAAAGTAAAATTCATTCTAAAGAATCCCAGCAAGGAGTGTCCAAGACCCACTTATTTGAAAACAATCCATCGGAAAATGGCTCGCCAAGAGTAACTGTTCTTGATTTGACCAGAAGATGCCCTTTCTTTTAGTACCATCTGAACTTCACTGCTATTTTCATTACAGTTTTCTTTAAAGCCACAAAAAAAAATCCTCTTTAAGGGAAGCCTCAAGATAGCATTTCTAGGGTACTGAAAATTGAATATTGGATGTATAAAATTTACTGCAGCTGTGATGAAAAGCTGATTGACACATCACTAAACAATTTGCAATAATGCATCTTGAAAAGAGTAGCTGGTCATTATGATAGATCTTCAATTTAACACTCATGATTTTGTATTTTAGTATATATTTCTATAATATGAATTGTAAGCACTTTAGGCTAACTTCTTACAGCAAACATTTGTCTTACAAAGGTTTCTCTGAAGTGTAAGAAGTTCTCCTTTGGGCATGGTAAAGCTCAACATGCAAGAACAAAAGAAATGCAAATACAAACATTATATACCAAAAGGTATAATGACAGGGTTGCCTCAAAGATAGATTTTGTGCATTTCGCTCGGCAACATGCAAGTGGGACAAAGCTTTGAAACACTCCAGAGAGATCATTAAAACATTCACTTGGGACAGCAGCTTAGCTCTCCCTCATAGGAGAGAATTAATGAAAAGATACAAGTTTACTTTCATCACAGCAGATCCTCTCCATAGGTAGCACCTCCACAACAGACAAAATCTGGCGGTCACTGTGAACCCTCTCAGTTTGCAATTTTAAATCACCTCTTTAAATATAAAGACTTTAAGTCACTTTATCCTTCATAGTACAGCAAAGGGTCTCACATATGAAAGAGAATTATACCAGGCAGAGTTGAGCAAAATTTAAAAGTCATGTAACAACTGGGTGTGGGGGGGTGTGTGTGGAGAGAAGCTATTCAATTTTTACAAAAGGAATCACAATTTCTCATTTTTAATATCCTGGTTCTCAAACACATGAAGGCAAACAGATTCTGTTGTCATGTGCTGAAAGATAGTACAGGACAGGACACAGTTTTTAGCCCCCCTACCCAGAAGGAAAGGTAACTCAAAATAAGTACAATCACCTTATGATTAACACTCATGACACTTGAATCCTAGAATCGGGAATATTCTTTCTGTAAATATCATCAACAAATACAGGATTTCATATTTATGAAACCTTATTCATGCAAAATAAAGCACAACCATTGTTCCAAGAGATTAAAGTAAATAAATAAATCATGTGCTGGATCAAAATATGCCAAAATTACATGACTATCATTGTGAGTAAAGAGTATTCATTACAAAGTGCTGCCACTCACTGCCTTAGAGTGAACAAGTTCACAGTAAGGTAAAGTAACTTGCAAAAAGTCCCACAAGACGCCTGTGACAAAGCTGGAAATGGAATTTCAGATCTTCTCATCCCAAACCACAGCCTGTACAACTTTTCATTTCTGATCTGCATTGTTTTGCTGATGATTTGACAGACTGATAGAGAAAAGAAGGATATAGATGAAAAAGAAGAAACTTGGTGTAATAGAAGAAGGCGGCTTTCAGAAAGATAACACACATATGGGAGACATTTTGGAAGAGAAAGAAAATGAAGGAACTGTGATACAATTAAATGCACCAAATTATGCTGCTCAGAACATCTACAGAACATGCAAATTTTGGAAGCAGATCCTGGCACAATTTTAACAGAAAGGTCCAGACATGAAGGTAACATACTATTAATTCACATCAGACAGCCCTACTATATTATTCCTTATTTCTAACAAGCAAAACTCTAGTCACTTGCATTTTCAGCATGGAATGGCTCTAAACCTACCAGGCAGCAGGGCATGATATCATTTGTTGCTTACTCAGTTAAAAGAGTGGGTGGATATGCTGGAACATCAGCACACCTGGATGTGCTGACAGCCAAGTGCCGCTAGCTAGCTGGGTAAAGGAGGATTTTGGTTAACTATACAATGGAAGGATTTTCCCCCAAAAGCTCAAGACTGTAATCCTGGGAGTCAGAATTTTATCCCAGTTAAGATGCTACATTTCAGACACCCTACTTTATAAATTCCTTTTTATAAGTAGTAAAAGTTCAGCTCAAAGGAGCAAGCCCATGATGGAGCTATCCAGCAAACATCCAATAACATATCTATTCTCAGACAGGGTCAAGATCACTATAAGGGACAGGAACACTATTTATTTTGAATAAACTATATATATTGAAATTCCTATATCAGGAACAGATGGGTAGATGGGCAGTACCAAAATAACTTGGCCATCTTTTTCTAAACAGCTGCCCAGAGATGAAATTACTATTGGTGCGGCAATGTTACAGGTAAACATTTCTGGAAGAAAGAAAAATTAGGACAACCCAAAGTTGTTATAGGTATTCCAACAGTAGGTAGGGCATATGACCAACACCTTACCTTGATTTTTGTATTCATGCAATGATGTATATAAATGGTTTTTTCCAATTCCTTTTTATGAAACATGCTGCACTCAAAGGAATGGCTTAAGCAAGATATGAACAATAAAGGAATAAACTTAACCATTAAGCCCAATCATTGAGCTCAATCACTGAACAGCTGCTGAGATTCTTCCCTTAGGAATTGCTCAGTCTTCCCTCTATCTGTCCTCCTCACACTGAACAGCTCATACTGTTAGCAAAGTTAAGTGACCAGAGCTTTTCAGCACATTTGAAGAAGAAAGACTTAGGAAAAAAATGGGGTACCTCAACAAGTTATTATTTTGTCCTCAATCATTTAGAAATGAGTTTGGGAACCCAGAAGCAGGGAAAATAATTTTTCACTTCTCTGGTTAAATTCTCTTTCCCCCCTTTTAGGTATTTAAAGTGCAGCCATCTGCCAGAGATTCCTTTCAGAAGAAAGCTTTCGACAACTCTGCTAGTCTCCAGGCCTCCTATTGCAAACCTAATGATTGCTTCAGTCCTCTACATTACCAATAAATAGAGCAGGCAAATTAGAAGGCTAACAACAGCTACTAACGATGTCATTTTATTTGTTTTGTTGAAACCAAGACTATAAATTGAACTGAATGTCCATTACTTAATATCAGTTTACTGTGACCACTCATATTTCACACAAGAATTGTTAGGCAACTGGCTACTCTGTTAACAAAACAGCTCTTTCCATTCACTTGTGAGAAAATCCTGAAGAAAGATGAGAGAAGAATAAAGCAAGGTTCTCACTTGATGGAGATAGCTAAAGAAATTCTTACAGTAGGGGCTTCAAGATGCTTTTTCACTCCTTTCCTTCCCATGCCCCAGAGCAGCCAAATCCCAGAACAGTCTCCTCCAACACCACTGCTGAGAGGGCTGCATCTTGCTGCAGAGCCAGGCTATGCTTGTGGGGTGGCACATACACGTGAGGGGGAGAAAAAAGGTTTGGGAGGAGACTGTGATAAAACAGGCCCAGCTCTCAAAAAATGGCTGTGCTGGGAATTCTAGCACTCAGGTGCTACTTCTCTGAACAGAGCAGCTTTCATAAGGCTTTGTCTTTTGTGTATTTACATTTCGGCAACCTGCCAGAGTTCAGAAACTTTCAAGCACTGTTTTCAAACCTTTAGACTTCTAAATAGATTGTAAAAGTCCCAGGATGCTATGGTAACACCTCAATTGAAACCCATTATAGGAGTTAGCCTCTGCCTGCTGAACTCAGGCAAAGCCAAATATGCACAATGCAGAGTCCCAAGTCCTTGAGAACGATGGAAGGGCTTGCCAGGACCCTGCTGTCCCCCTAGCAGGTGCCACCTTTGGTTACCATGCAAAGAGCTGAACAAGCTTACAGGACCCTTCCTCTACCAAATGGAAAACAAGGAAAAATGACCATTTTTTCTTATTTGACAGCATTACTGCTTGCATTTTCCATCAAGAGCATGAAGAAGAAAAAATTTTGAAGGCTTCTTGAGCATGAATCATTTACACACACACCCCAACATCATTTTCTTGCCAGTTATACAAGTGTCTAAGTCATTAAAACAGAGTTGAGTGTCTCAAGCAAAACTAAGGTAGTCTCAAATGCAAAGTTGCTGTCAGAGGCTGTGTTTAGACTGACCGAAAGTCTGTAGAGAAAAACAATGCACAGGATTTTATGTCAACATTATGGGCATCCCAGGATTTGCTTTTTCTTGACACACGCTCTGCACTAGCTCTAATCTAGTCCCATTGACTGAATGCTCATTTGCAGAAGGAACACATCTTCCAGTTTAGCTCCATCTGAAAGGAACCCAGTGCTCCAAGACTGCTTCATTGTGTGAACTAAAGCACAGTAAGTAGGGATAACCGGCAGTATTAGGATTAGAGACTAGCTACAATGGATAACAAAGAACTAGCTCTAGCAATAGAAAATACTGAAATACAAAAGGCTTTAAAAAACAAGCCATTTCTGTTGTTAAATAACTTATCCACAACAAAGCATTCCCAAATGACCAACTGCACTTAGCCCGAGGCTATGCTCTGAGATAGCAAAGTGAGGTTTACCTTGTCTAGAAGGAACCCCGAGAGGGAACTCTTAAAACTGGAGGCATAACTAGGTTAAAAAAAACAAAAAAAAAACCAAACAAACAAAAAAACCCCCCGCTGTTGTACTGATTAAATTACTGCTGTATGAATGTAGTTTAAGATTGTTTTAGTCTTTACCTCTTGGTTTAAGTGTACTACAATATTTGCAATATTCAGATGAACCACTGGACTGGTTTTTCCCGTATCCCCCTTGGAAGGTAGTGTAGGACCATGAGCAGCCCTCAATTCAAAGCCATCGTTTCAAGTGCTTTTTTAATTCCACAGATCTTAGAACTCAGGACACTGAGGTCAGCCTCAAGGAAACCACCATCTTCCTCTAATGAAATTAGCAGTGCTTTTTAGGCATTTCCTTGGAAATGTGCTAAGACAAAACAGATGCTAAAAGTTATTCCTGATGACTGGTTTTAAGGGAAAATAGTTGGGTTTTTTTTTTACAACCAGGCAGATAGGAAATCATTAACACTACGAAATTTTGGCAAGACTGGGTGATATAACACTGCAAACACAGAGACTGGATTTTTTGAGATCCTTTCTGTCTCACTCACTCAAATTTACTACAGCTGAAGGGTGTGGAAAGGGGGAAAGGAGCGACACAAATTTTAACTATGTTTTCAGACTTCTTGATACAGGCTAGGAATCTCTGTATTCATGGCAGAATTAATACAGGTGGTACAGAGATTATCCCCTGTACTGGGATGAAGGAAATGAACCACAACACCTGTGACACAGCTCAGAGTAGGCAGTGAACAAGCTTTCTTATGTTGCTTTGTAGCAAATGAAACCCTCTGAGACCAGTTTACAGATTCTGGAGAAGGAAAGGATTAAAGGAGTTGCTGTGCTTGCTTGTTATTACCCAGAAAGCCTTTATCTTTTTTAGAGTCCCTCTCCCTTAATTTTTCATATGCTAGGTCAGTAATTTAACACCTCAAGGCTTGCAAATCACAAGCTAAGATCACCGTACTGTGTTGAATTATTAGCCCAGGATTAAAAAAATAAAAATAAAAGGCAAATGGGGAGGCGTGGGGATGCAGGAATCTTTAAAAACAGAAGCCTTTTGATCAGAGAGCAGCATCCTGCAGTTTGCTGTAACTCAAGCTGACCATTCTTACATAGCAGGAATTAAGGACTCCCCCTACCAGGCAGGGCCCTATTAAAACACAATAGCTGTTTGAAAAGGGTAAGCAAGCTGATATGGATATAATAGGCCACATATTGGGGCCCCTTTCTACTGTGAAATAAAGCTGCTTCTTAGAATTATGAGCTGGGAAGCCTAGCATTCAGGAAGATGGGAAAGGGCATACAATGAAAGACCATAAATAGCCCTGCAGAAACCCTCCAAGGTGCTTAAGGGAAAAGTAAAGAAGCCTTCACAGATAAGCATCTATCACCCATGACCAGCTCTTTCAGTCTGATCAGGTGCAATTTCAGACTACAGGGTGTTTCAGTGAGTCTGGAGAGGTCTTGCTGGTGTAAACAGAGATTTAGTTTTTACAGTAGGAAACGGTGTAAGTTGCACACCACAGGAACAGCTGCATGAACACCATTATAACTAGCTTTTATGATCACTGCAAGTTGCTACCTAGCTTCCCTCAAAAAACCCTGCCTTTTTCTGCCCAAATCTAAACTAAATACATAAATAATAAACCAATTCAGAATTATAACTACACAAGGAAAACTGACAACTCTCCAGCTACTCTATTTAGTATTTGTTCAAACTGGTCCAACTTGATATTTTGGGGCAAGAAGAAAATTCCTTCCAAACTGCTCTATAACCCCCTATATTCTGAAGGTATGGGAGATGCAAGTCCTCTGTTAGCTTCATTATCATACAGTCATGATCTCCATTCTTTGGTTTCCTTAACCAACAAGTATTTCTGCCCTCCCTGTTGTGCTGTGGAATTCATTCACCAGCTTCAAGATGCCACAGAAACCATACTGTGAACCTGTGGCAAGGGTGAGAAGATGGCACAAAGATGAAAAACACTATTAAAAACACAAGCCACACAAGGTAACATTCTGATTTCCTCTTATCTAACAGTTCAGAAAGTAGCTATGGAATCAGCTGTAGATAGATTTTGATACCAAAGTATAAATGTCCACCTAAGGAGGATTATGGATTTGAATATTATTGAGGAACTGCACTCATCTTGAACTCCCGAGATGAAAATAAAATGCCAAGTAAAGGCAAATTGACTTCTCAGAAAGTTGAGGCCAAAGTGTAAGTACAAGCAAGGGCCTGATTGCTCCATTCTGCATGAATTCTCCTGTTGTAAGACAGTTCCATGTTTTATAAACTAAGTTATTTTAAAAGGTAGCAGCCCAATCATGTTAAGACTGTGATGACACATGAAACCTGAAATATAACTGAATACCTGTTCCAAAGAGATTCAATACTGGTGTCATGCAAACAGATTCCATATTTGCCCATTTCAGTCTCAGTTTGACTGGAGAATTTCAGAAGAAAAAATTTACAGCTGGTACTCTCTCACCTATTCAGTTGCCTTGGCAAGAACTATAGCACATCAAAGACTGAGCAGCTTCCAAAATTTTCATCATGGCAACAAATGAACCTTGCCAAAATTCCTTAATATAGATGAAGTTACATCATTTGACATTAACGCTAACTCTGCATTTGGAGAGTGCTTAGCTAAACCACTTTGTGCTCACTATAACTGCTTGGCTACAGTGTTGACCAGCTACAGTTTGTTTAATTCACTTGAAGATAGACAATAACATTAAATTTGCAGGACATGTGATTATTGCAAGTCACTAAAGCTAATGTATTCTGGGACCTGTATGGTTTTAACACAGCACTGCACAGAAAATCTCAGGTTCTCTGAAGACATGCAGGTTTCTAGCAACTAGACTTTTTGATTATTTTGCTATTGTTTCGTTTTGTTTTTAAAGAAAAGGAAGATAAATATTTTTAAATGTTTTAAAAATGCACTTTTCAGCTTGCAAGACTTCTAGTGTTTGACATTCGTGGAGATGCAGACATAGTTAAGGGATTTTATCCTGTATAGGATAAGGAATCCTATTACGAGCTCTTATCAGACCCCATTGCTGCAAACATTTGCTGATTTTTACAGTTTAGCATATCTAATTTTTTTTTAAGGAAAAATTTTCCATTTGCTGTCCACAAGTGAACACACATATTCTTAGCAAAGCTATTAGAAATTTTCCTCAAAGTTTTCTGTGATGCCTCAACATTTTTCAGTCTAAGAATGACAACACAATTCCTCCCAGCAACACAAAACTGGGAAAAAACCTGAAACCAGCAACAACAAAAAAAACAAACCCCAACTTCAATGCTGATCCATCTTTCCTTAGAGATATTTCTGGAAAAAAATAAAGTGTTCCTCAACCTTACACTACTTGATTCTAACTTAATAGAGAGCCTTATAGGTTTAGACAGATGGAAGCCAAGAACTTTAAAACTGATCTCCTATATCCATAAAATAGCCTAGACCCATGCCAAAGTGCTTCATTAAAACAAGAACTAAACCATGTGAGTTAGTAATACAGAGAGGTACTGCTGTTCATAAAGTTACCATGTATCCAACAGTGGTATTCTTACTGCTTGAGACATCAAAAGCTTTATTGGAGGAATAGTATGTTAAAAAGAAAATATTACTAACAGAAAATTATAAAATTATGCCTTTCATTCCTAAGAATAATTTTAAAACTCCCACATATAATATGGGAAAAAACACCGTGTACCAAACTTTCTATGCTGCTATGTTTTTCCACAGCTGCTGTTCTCATGTGCATTTCTATTGAATTCCAGTTCCCAATTTCACGTTACTAAAACAGTTTTCTTCAAAACACTGAGAGAAACTGCAGGAAATCCAATTTTTCCAGCATGTGACCAAGAATGAAGTGAGATTATTGCTTTATATACACATTGCAGATTGCACGCAAAAGACTGTAAGTGGTCCCACTACATCTGCCGTGGAAATACCACTACTTATCTCTCTCAGCTTTTCCTATATATTCCAACAGTGACACAGCAAATACAACTGAGCCATTTTCCAGAATGATGGAGAAAGTTGCTTGTCAAACAATTACATCAGCATTGAACATCTCATTTGTATCATGGCAAACTCTGCTACAGACCTTTCCTTAGGGGAAGATGGACAATGAAATATTTCCAGAGCTTCCCCAATTCTGACTTGAGGGCCCTTTCACTTCTGCAAGGATACAAACAAAACCACAGCAGAGATGCATGATAAGAAATGCAAGAACAGGGAAGGAAATAGCCAATATCATAGACACAAAAAAATAGCAGACTGATAGAAAAAGTAAAACTAAACAGAAGACTCTGTGACATCCTAGAAAGGGTGTGATGCACGTTGCCAGCTCATATCAAGCCTCTCATCCACCAGTATCTCCAAGGCCCTCTTGGCAGGGCTGCTCTCAATCTGTTCATCCCCCAGCCTATATAAGTTCATACATTTGAAGTCACAAAAGTCTGATTTTAAATCCCAGCTGGGATCATATACTTCTCCAAATTTGTACTAGTAATATCAGCAACTATGATGAAAAGAAAAAAAACCAAAACAAAACCAGGAAGCATAAACAAGTTTTAACAAGCTTTTAACAAGAGTTAAAAGCTAAAGAGAGGATAGGACATTCAGCTCTAGCACAGAGAAAAAGTACAAACACAGTTAACTCAGATATATACTGTCTTGATACTTGTACCATTTGCCACATTCCTGGACTCTGGCTTTTGGGAAATTTCTTTCCAGTTTTATTAGCTATCCACACCGCCTGCATGCAGTTTGCTTTAACCTAAAGGAAGCTCAATTTCATGGCAGATGTGTTGCATTTCAACCTTCAAGGCTGTAAGAACAAATAAAATATACCAAATTACATAAGGTCTCCATAAAGTAGTCAGCCAACTCCTGCTGCAGCTATTCTGAAAAAGACCACAAGTAAATATGTAATTTCCATGATGTAAAGGAATAGGAAAGAAGTGGGCAAAGACTGCACTGCTACTGCAGTGAATCTATACTAGAAGCATCATAATCTGATCACACTGCACATGGAAATTGTGATTACCTGTCTTCAAAGAGCAAGAGCACAGTGCAAGTCAGTGTGTTAAGTGCAGAGTTATCATGGATAACTACCCTGTGCTGACAAGATGCTGACATCAAGTGCTAACATTCATATGCTTTGGCAAATTCTGCAGACTCTTCTGTCACCAAACAGTATGAGAAGTTTCTTATGTGGCGTATATCACCACATACAGTATCACTGGTAAATACTTTCTTTTAAGTTCAATTCTGTTACTGCTTTACTACAATTCTTCCAAGATAATCCTGTTTAGCAAAAAGAATCTTTATCTTATCCCCCCTGTATTTGTTTGCAAGGGATGCATCTGAGTATCCACTCATCTGTAAGATTCTCAAGAATAAAGAAAATACTACATTTTCTAATACACTGGCAACATGTACTACATGTGAGAACTAAATGTAACTACAGTGAGACTTAAGTGTGTTATTGAAATTAATATATGCATTTTTTCCAGCTGTTTACTCAACAGCAGTTATCCCTATCAGCATATTTGTCAGGTTGGAACTTGTTGCAATGTTTGTTACAGAGAAACAACTCTGGGAAAATCAGGAGTTCATAGATCCTGGCTGTCATATCAAAATCCCAATGCTGTTTCTGCCATAAAGCAATCCTATAATAAAAACACTGGGTGACAGATCTACAGGTTCCAGACAAAAATCCAATAATTTAAATCTTAAATAGAGTTATCCACAACCCCCAGATCTTCTATAGCTCTCACACAAAACACATACCCCATGCACAGTGAGCAGGAGGCATTGAAATCCCATTTCTAAGGTGGGCTGGAGAAATTCAATTACAAAAAAGAGAGTTTGCCCTTCTGACAATGCTTCTCTGTAGAGGTGAGACTAGAAGGCAACAAAGGGACTAACAGAAAGGCTTTGTGTCCATTAGCAACACTCTTAGTGGAGAAATATGCAATTACTGTAGGTTCCCCAGAAAGATTTATCAACAAATTCAGTCCTGCAAATCCATGTACTCTGTGGTGAGACACTTTTAAAATGTTTCCTTCACAACAACTTATTCACATTAGCTGCAAAACCTCCTCAGAGCTTCTGGCACAGATGCTATGTCTGAGTTTTCATATTCACTCTCCAGTGATAACTGAAGAGCAAAGGAGAGGCAGACAGCAGCCTCACACAGTGCCCTAGGGATCAAGGAATCCCAAGTAAAAGCCTGTCAGGAACCATCAAGCACATTATCCCTGAGATTTTCAGCCCAAAGGGCTGCTGCACAGCTAGGTCATTGACAGCAGCAGCAGCTTGATACCAATCACATGGCTCAGTGCAGTCTTGCATTGAGTGGGATAATTTTATCTTTTTCTCTCCAGAGCAGAAGACACATAGGAATCAGGACAGTATTTGTAGAATACATGAAATGGTGTGGGTTTTTTTGCAATTGTTCAGATTATATCAGAGAGAATATCAATATTTTAGGTAATATCCTGAAAGTATTAACACCTCACAAACACTATTGATTTGCCCAAAACACAAAGAACTAACATTAAAAAACCCCCAACAACCAATGCCCCTCCCCCAAACAGTTGTACTGAGAAATTCTAATGAATGGCTTCATCTCTAAGAAAGGGAATCTGGCACAACTTGTCAAAGCCCTAAGGACCTTCTCACTACTGTTTTTGCTGTTTGTACTGTAATTGTACAAAGCACAGAGTCGACATTGTACAATGCTAGGTGCTGTAAAGTACATGCAGTACAATATCATTTCTGTCTTGAAGAGCTTACACTATCCTTGCAAACAAGACAAAACAAGTTACTCTGAAAAGGGGAAAGATGCAGAGCAGATGACAGCAAGATGATGACAGTGATAAGGCCTACATACACAGATGCAAAGAAAAAAGAAAATTGATGGCTCTAAGCTAGCTCTAAGAATCTCTCCTTTTCATAATCAGATAATTCAGCTTATTTCCAGTTGCCAATTAAGGTTGCCTTCAGTGAGTGGCTTAGTTCTCATGGGCATCCCATCTGTCTTATTCCTGGCCCTTCCCCCCTGCCCTTCTCCCCCAAGGGTATTGAGACTTTTTTAAAGAGGAGGACATTGTTTACTCTACAGATTTATTTCTGTAATGTTGTACAGCAATAAAGGACTGAACAAGCCAAAAGTTTGTCTGATACCAAAGCCCGTGTCTACTGCCAGGGAAAGCCAAGGGAGCGGTATCGTATTTGTCCCTAAGGAAAGAGTTGAACAAATTGTTCCAGCCAACCCAGACAGCAAGAGAAAATGAGGTGCTTTCATTGCTAGAAGTTGATACTTCTCACCATGATAACATCTTCCTTCCCAAGGATCCCAAACTATATAGCATTACTAGGAACAAAGCAAATGTTCCTTTCTGTAAAACAGGGCTCTACACAGTGCAGAGCTGGTATTTTCAATTGCCAGGCACACAAGAGAGCTAAAAGCAGTATCTGACCCTCAACCCTGTCACGCACATCAGATGCCTTCTCAGATAAGTACTGTTAAACTGCCACACAAGATCCAGTAGAGGTGTTCAAGTCAGAGCCAGCAGAAACATCTCTTACAGAAAAAGGGGATCTCAGACTGTTTGCAGAGTCCAGTGGAAGCAGTGCTATATCTGCAAGCTAAAAGCAAGATGTTTGTCTCAGTCATGCTGCAGCTGGCAGGTGGTTAGGAGACATTTCACCAGAAACAAAAGAAACTAAGTGTTTTGAGACAAGAATATACACTCAAAAAAACCCATCAAGCCCATTCCTGTGTCTCCAGTTCACTTGTGCTTGATTTATCAAACAAACAATTAAAGTTACAGAAAAAACCAGTTTCCTTACCAAGATAAGTTACTGGTTATTATTTCTGAGCTTTCCCAAGAGTCTTGAACAGAGCAGAACATCTACCTGCATGCTTGAAGAGAAAGTTTCAGGCAAAGGGCTAGCCTACAAGAAAAGTGAAACGTACTAGCAGAAAGTCTCTTCATCCATTTTTTTTTGCTGGTTCTTTAAGCTGAAATGAAAATAAAGACACACAGAGTTCTTTTAAGAGCCCAGAAAGTATAAAGTGGGATGCTATGCACATTCTCTCTGCGTGATCAAATGCATTAGCATGGGGGCCCTGTTTTTCTTCAGCATAGGAAAGATCAAGAAAACAGGATGATAAATAATGTATAGGGGGAACGTGCTCCTTTAAGATATGTTGGCACAGACATTAGGCTGGAAGAAGCAAAGCAGCATTACTGTGTAATTACACAGAGGGTTTTCAAGAGTCTGCACTTCATGGAGATTCAAGAGCAGAGCTGAGATTTCTCAGGCTTGTAAGGAACAAATACCAGTAGCATTTCAGTGTATCTATAAAATCAAGATTAGTCCTAAGACAGGCATAATTTAACTTGTTTAACTAAAAGATGTGGATTAATTGGCAGAGGGGTGATTGATCTCTATTCCTCTAAGGGTCAGGAGTGAGCCAGATGAGGGAAGCCTCAAGGTACTCCCAAGATTGAAAGCAGATGTCCACATGATTGGGACAAATGAACACAGGCATAAAGTGAGAGAAAAACCTATCCTTGAAGACTAAAACTATTCTGGAAGGAAAACTACAGAGATTAAGGTCAGGCCTCTGCAATCAGCAATCAGAGTGCTAGATGGTGGATAGCAGGGAAATACATACCCAATTCCATTTCTTAGAGACAACTGGAAATACTCATTGCCAGCAAAACACTTACTGCTTGATCCACACAGAGCTAAATTAGCACATAATTTTCAATTCTGAAATTTTACTCGGGTATGCTAAGTTCCAACAAAAATTTTCTTAATTACCAAAAAAAAAAAAATAGTTGTAACTGGCTCAAAGACTTGAATTGACTTATGGTAAAGTGGGGCATTGCAATGCATGATGGAAATGCCATCAGGTTGCTCTTTAGCAGTGAATCCAGCAGAGAGGTCCATGCACGGAACACCACTCTATTGAACCATACGCTCTCTGAGAGGAGTACGGAGAATATCCAATATCCAACACCTATTCTTGACAGACTAATTTCAATTCCTGAAAAGTTTAAAAAGTTGGGGGTTTTTGCCCCATAAACACTTTTAAAAAGTTACTTGTTTGGGCCTGCCTGGTAGCTTTCTAAACTCTGGGCTTGGTTTCTAATTTTATGCCAGTATAAATAAGGCAAGGACAATTTTAAAAACTGGACATCCTCTTCATCTCAAATCATTGCAGCATACTTCAAAACATGCACATTCCAATCCTCTCCTTCAGAAAAACATGGATTAAGGAAAACACTGGGAGAGTGCCCACAAACCTTCTAGAATCTCACAAGTTATCTTTGAGTTTGAAGATGCTGAGACTAAAGATCAAGTTTATTTGCTTGGGAGAGAAGTGTAGTCTTCAAAGCACAGCCAGAACAAATGTTGATAGTTGAGTGGATGAACAGAAATCTTTTGGGCAGTGAGGGCTCACCACTAAGCCCTGGAAGCCCAAACATATGACATTTTCATAATATGAAACTTGGCATTCTACACCCATAGTAGCTATCATTTATTCTCCACTTTAAATGAAGAATCCCACATTTCAAATCTTCACAGCTCTCAAAATTACTAAGCTGGTTTGTGCTTTGGTATGAGGACACAGTTTCATCTGCTAAACTCCAGACACTTTATAAAAGAAAAAAGAGAACTACTAGTTCTATACTACAGAATGAATGAATATGCAGCCTTTTCCTGTCTTTCATAAAAACAGAAACTCTACAAAACACTCACTGTGAACAAAAAACCATCGTAAAAATAATATCTCTGAAAATAAATAGGAAAAATAAGATCTCCAGCAACTAAGTCAATCTGAGGGGTTTGCTCTATGGTGACAGCTTTGTTTGTTATAATGGTCTTGAATGACTACTTATTCTTTTAAAGGTAGAAGAAGAACAGGAAGTTAAAAGAAAATGGTTATCATGCCAAGATGAAGAAATACTACAGAGAAGGATTTTGAACAGTTTCATTGCTTGAACAACCTCTTGCTCACCTTTCAAGTTTTGAAGTATAAATGATCAGAAGTTTTGAAAAGGCACAGAAGTGTCAGTTTGAAATTAGATGCAAACTAAATCTAATCTGCAGAGATGCCTGAATGACAATTTCAGGTTGGTATTTCAAAGCCACCTTACCTTCAACTCTGGTAAAGAAATCCTGTCACTGGGTGGAGGTCATTGTAATCCTGCTCTTTATCTTTCTTAAGCTCTTGTTTACTATTTGCTCAGCTGACTAATACCAGTATTACTTTCTGTGGACAGAAAACACAGCTTTTCCCTCAATAATTTATTTGTAAATTACAAAGAAGAGCTAGTGCTCACATCCAGTATTTAAAGACTTATGCAGGTTTTAAGGGAAGAAGAGGCATCCTACTAAAGTATTCAACAAGAAAACAATCACACAAGAGACAAACAGTTCAAATTCAGAAAATAGTTCAAATACTCAAAAAAAGGAAGAATAAGTGCTGCTGAAATCAGAAGCAGTCTGTGAAACAGTTTGCTTCAGTATTTCTCAAGCAGTTTGATACTACCAGCCCCGATCAAGACAAGCAGAATTTGGTTTTCCGTGTTTTTAAAATCACGGTTCCCCAGAGTGACTGCTTCACACAAATGTTTGTCATAGAAGAGGTACTGAACTGTACAAAACCCACATACATTTCCAAAGCATGCTCAGGGAGCCCTTGGCTAACCCAGTAAAATCCAGCATTCACAACATCACCAGCATGTGTCCAGCTCCATTCTCCATGTACTCTGTCTGTTTCCAAAAGCCCCCCTCAGGCTGGCCCTATTGGCAGCATCCTGATGTACTTACTATTCAGTGAAGAACCTGGCAATGCCATACTGACTAATATCTTCTCTGTTCTCCAGCAGCTGGCTCACTGCATCCTCCATGTATGTGAGGACATGTCGCTGAGCTGCAAATAAAAGACAGTAAGAGACAGGCATTAGAATGTAAGGGGCCTGCAAATCCCAGAGCCAGACAAGCCCAGCTGTGTGCCTTACACAAGACATCAGGCATTTGCTTCCTCAGTTAGAGAGTGGAGGTTTCTTTCTCCCAGAAATGGATAGTAAAATTCATCACCTAAATCCTGATTTCTTTCCTGGCTTACATGGAGTTAGTTGTTAACAGTGCTGAGTCTTTTTTAGAATCCCCTGAGATTTTGGTATTGAAGGAAGATAAGAGTTGTGAGGCACTTTCACTGGAAAATGCTTACTCCAGAGGAGTTCCTGATCTCTGTTCTGAGCCATCTTTCCTACACAGATTGTCAATGCTGTTTCAATGGGGCTGTTGCAGAGGTGCAAATAAAAGTACATCTGTTTCTAAACAAGCATCAGTGAATGTGACAGGTGGGGAACAGTCTGAATGCCAAGAGAGGTTTATATTGCTCAAGAGCCGGTCTCTAACAACTGCCTAGGCCAAATACAGGAGAATTTCAGAAAAGGTGGATCTGCCAATACCCCACACAGAATGACACTCACTTATAAGACTCCTGAGTAGAAGCAGTTTGGTGCAACACAAACTGTTTTGCTGCTTCTACGGGGGCCAGACTGTACAAAACAAGCATTTGCCAGGGAGGAAGCAGCACAGATTTACCACTGAGCCCCTTTGATGTTTTTGGCTAGAAACCAAGTTGGAGCAACAAAGAGCCGAGTCTGAGGTGACGTGCCAGCTAGCAAGCAGTAGACTTTCCAAATCTACAAGTTCAACAATCAGAAGACAAGTTACAACGAACCCAGGAAAATCATTCCTAACCTGGAAAGCACACAAACCCTGTTCCCAAACCACACACCTCCATCCTAAACACGTATCCTACTGCACCTTTGCAAGTAGTGTCGTGTCCTAAAAAGTGCGGGAGAAAAGCCTTAGGGAATATAGGAAAGGCAAGGGCTGTTCTTGCTCCTTGCCAATCTGCTCCAGACTTGGCAGAATCACCTCCTCACCAGCAACTGGCCAACCTCAGACCCACATCAATATTCCCCAAACCATTTTAATTTGTGTTTAATATCCTGGTAAGCATAAAGCCTGTGCCACTTGATACACAGCATGGAAGGCCCTTTCATCTTAGTGTGGGGCAGGTGGACTTCAGGAGAGGCCCGGAAATGATTATTCCCAGTGGATACAGTGATTAAAAGTATGCATGAATATTGATTGCTATCAGGGGATTTCTCTGCCTAGAACACTTTTCAGGACAATGGTAAAATTGGTTAAGCACACCCTGGAAAATACCTTGCAGCTGACAGCAAAATGGTGAGCCAAAGGTTTAAAGATATTATCTGGCACTAAAAGATACAGGGCGTAGCTTTATTTAATTATTTTAATGCAAAGGAATAAATTTAATTTATGTGAGTGATTAAAGAAAAATAGCTCTGCGCACCTGTGTCCCCTGAGGGAAGGATGAGTCCATGCAGCTCAGTCATAGGCTCAAGATAGCAACAACTGGGTAACACTACTTCAGCCCATCCTTCCTCCCTCCTCCTGAAGCAGCCCATCCCACACTCAGCAATCGGCTCCCCAGGCCCCTCTTGAGGTGTCAGCAGTACCAGATTATGCCAGGAAATGGTACTACCAGACAGACCTCCACTCATCTCAGCCCACAATAAACTTCTGCTCAACTGCAAAACCATTCTCAACACTTTGTGGGGAAGTATACACTCCTTTCATAGAATAGTCCCTATCAATGAACCATATTTCTGTTATTTTGCTTCTTTAGAGTCATAAACCTCCCCTAGAAGCCTTTGGGAATAGACAGGCATGGTCCCAGAGTGCTACACAGCACAATGTGGCTGACCTCTATAATAAATACCTTTGAATCTGCTCCTGGAGAATAAATTAACTTTCAACATAGAATTTTAGACATTTCAAAATGTACACAAAAATATATAGGTCACCACTGAATACTTGTAAATTGAATTGATTGTAAAAAGGTATTTCCTTAATCTTTCTGTTGCACAGCCTAAGGATCCTGGCAAAGACCCTCTCTCCCTGTGTCCCAGAAGAGTGGGTAGAGGTGTGGTGAAGGGAAGAAAACCGTGAGCAGAAAAATTAGAAGAAAACAGCACTTGAAATCTCCTTGAGAAGTCTCTCTCTTTGTCTCTTTGGCTGCTGTGCTCTTTTCCAGGTAGCACAGTTCACACTGCCAAACCAAATTCCAGCTCTGGCTTCCTGTTCACTGACTGCCCAGTTCCATGGAATGAAGCAAGAAATATGTTTTATAACCCAACTAATGCTACACTATACAGGAAAGTCATAGAACAAAATGTAATTTGCAGACAGGTTTTAGCAGGCCAGAGAGGCAAAATAAAGTACCAGGAGTCTGGTTATAGCATAAGAGTAGTTCCTTAATTTATACAAATGGTACTTTCCATGACAAACACTGGAACCATACTGGAACATTAACTGTTTATGCAAGCATAGTCAAAAATCTGTGGAGTTCCAGGCAAAATAAATGAGATGATTCGTATATTTTATAGTTTTTGAAAATTCAGGGACAATGATGTACTGATTGCTCATATTTTTGAGGCCAACTTTGCAATAACAAAGCAGCAACTCCAAATCAGAATGTAGAGCTCAAATACTCATCTGTCTCTACTAGTTTTGTTCCTGACAGAACTCCAGCATACTGCAGTTTCCATACAGGAGGTGTTACATCAGGACATCATCCTGGGCATTTGTTTGTTTCAGGCTTATTGTAACAGAAGTTCCTTACTCATACAGAACTTTCCAATGCAATCCATATTCTGTAAATGTAACAAAAATTCTCAACTCTGAAATCCCAGGCAACTACCCCCAAGAGGAAGCCAGCATGCCTGCCACAGTCATTTGGTAGGCGCCACACTCTTTGCTGTCAGATTTAAAAGCTAACAATCAGCTTTCACCAGGGAATCTAACAGAGTAAGTTCACAGAGGATTTCTCAGGCAGCCCTTAACCTGATGTCAAGTAAATACCTTTGCACAGAATATTGTAATTCTTATCACTAAGCCACCAGCAGTGATGTTCTACTTGGAGCCTCAGTCCAATGGGTAGCAGCACGTACAGCTCCTCCAAAGCTGCCTCTGCAGCACTTAAGAGAACAGCCTCTGATACTCACCTGCTCACATCCCACCATCACTCACATGCCCAATGTTTAGAATGAATTTTGGAATGAGTGCACTTTTGGCTCAGAACCAAATTCAGTGGTTCTGAGCAGTGGCTGTTCAATGCAAGCATGGCCAGACCAAGTCACAGAAATCTTCAGCTTACAAGGACAAGGCATAATAAGGATTACACCCACAGTCAATCAACAGTCTCTATGGATTTCTCTACAACAGATTAGGCAATCACAACTAATTCCATTTAGCCATAAGCACACCAAATAATTTTGCATATGTATTTAACATAGTAAAAATAGTCTTTTTATAAGCCACCAAGTTACTTGTTTCAATCTTCTGATGGGAACAAACAATCCACTACTTTGTAGGTTTGATTACAAATGTTATAAGAACAAGCACTAATACCTGAAAAGTCTTGAAAGAAAATTTAATGCAAACAGTATCATTGCACAAAACCGAATATATGCATTGAAATTCTCAGAGCCAGAAATTCAGGCGGAAGGAAGGAAATACATGTCACCTTTAAGTCATGATACTATGTGTAATGTTTTTATTATCCAAGTGGTTATATTATTGTTTAACTCTTCAGGAGACATGACTTCTTATGACTTCTTCTGAAACAGGAGCTGTCTATCAAAGCAATTTGTTCTGTAAGCACACAAAAGGGCTTTTTTTTTTTAAAGTTGAGGTCATTCCTGGCATAACTGAATATGTTGAAAAACCAGGAGTGGGAATTCCTGGAAAATAAGACCCGCTTTCTGTACTTATTTGCCTCCTCCTCAGCTGAAGTGCTGAAAATACACACTACTTGATGCAATTAACGTTATGATTCATTTCAGTTATCAGAAGCTCAAGAGCATAACAAGCTTTAATGTATCTGGAGTATTTCTGGCATTTTTTAATCTCTGAGAACACATACTCTTGAGACCATAAGGTAATAGCTAAATACCCTTTCAGAATTTGTTCTAAACTGGAGCTTAACTAAGGACACTGCCTTATTACACACATTGGAAAGATACATCTATAGTAACATAAAATCAATTTCATGCAAACATTATCAAAACAATAATGATGCAAGAGAGAAATAGTAAGAATATAAACTGCAACAACAAAATCACATCAACTCTGGCAATTTTTCCAGCATCAATGGTTTTTCAGGATGCTCTTTATAATCTTTTCAGATATCATTAAAGACTTAATCTCTTCAGATGTTGCTAAGAAATGGCCTAGGAAAGAGAAGGAAGTGAACAGAACAACCTAAATGCTGCATCTCTATACTGTCATAGTTCCTTCCAGCTTTACATAACTTCACAGTGTAATTTCCTATTAACCCTCAAAAGTAAAATGTTTTTTGAAGGACAGAACATGTAAGTACAAGTAGACCTTGTCATAGCAGAGGTGCCACACAACATGCTGTTAGTCAGGAGCACATGCCAGGGGTCACACAGCATAACTATAGCATATCTCATATGTTCAAAGTTTCAAAACCATTGTCAACAAAAAATTTAAGAAAAGTTTCCATTTATAATTTAATCTTGACCATAGCTGAGAATTTGTTTCAAACAATAATACTGCATAATACTGCACACAGACTGACTTAATTGTGCAAGTCCTTCCAGCAGACTGCTTCTTGCAAAGTGACACACAGCTGCTAGAAACCACCCCCTCACCCAAGCAAATTGTTGAGGTGTCTTTTTTTGTTTGGTTGGGGTTTTTGGAGGTTTTTGTTTAAATCCGAAATTATTAATCATGGAAGAAACTGTCACTCTAGTTTTTTATAAGGCATTAAGTAGGCTAATGGTTTCCTACCTATTTATGCTCAGAGGGACATATGCAAAGGACTGTACTCTTCAGTTCTGGGGCTCTACCTAATTCAGGATCAGGTTGCACCTGTACCTTTCAAGTTAAGGTGGAAATTCTGTGGTGCAACAGCAGCATGGTGGTGAAACCTCCATCTTTTGGACAAAGTACTAGACTGAGTCTAAGAAGATTCAAATTTAACTAACATTTCTATAAGCAAATCCTTACACATTATATTCAACTTCTACATTACAATTCTCCTATCCACACAAGAGAGCAAGAAATAAAAAATTTAAAAAGGCATTCTCTTCTCTTTTTCTAGACCATGAGATCTTTCAGCCACAGTGCTTCACAGAAGTTCACCAAATATCTGTACTAAGAGGAGAATCAGTGTCAGCTGAGATGTCTGGATAATAATGTAGCCTATGTGCTGATTATGCTGTTAAAGGAAATTATTGTACTTGCACTTTCCAGATTAATATATCTTAAGACTTAAGAAGAAGAGTAAGCCTTAGGCTTCAGCAAAGTCTCTGCACAACTGAAGTTCTCTGTTGGGAGCTACTCATTTTTGTAGAAGAATGTATACTCTTTCTAATCATTAAATTCAAGACCTTTTATGAGAGAGGTGAGGAAACACAACCGTGTTTCTGGCACTTGACAGGCCCATGCTTCACTGATAAGGCACTTTCCTAGCAGAGTATTTGGGTTCTTACGTGCCTTATACTGGCAAAGAAGGACAAGAAACTGACTGGGTAGTAGAAGGCAGGAGAATACATAGAAATAGAAGTTTGGAAATTTGCAATAGTCTACTGCTTTTTCTCCATAACTGGAAAGGGGAGCCAGGAAGTAATACGATATGAAGCTTCAGAGACAGCTGCATGAGCAGAACAATACACTAAGTGCTCCACTGCCTGCTATAAATAACTGAGCAATCATCAGTTATTAAACCATAATGAGGAAGGCATGAAAAAGTGTCTCAAATATGCCTCATTTTGCCTACTGTAGCTCCAGTCTCATCCATCAAATGAGAAACACATTATCATCACTATACCCAAACAATAAATGTTGTTTATTCAGTGAAAATTCTGTTTTTAAGGTCCCGTTTGTAACAACATCATCTTCACTGTAGGCTTTCTACCAATTCTCAGACCTCATCTCCATTCCTATTCACTAAGTAATGGTCATCTCTTTTCTCCTACTTACTGTCTCACTGTGGCATGAGACATGTTGCCCTGATTTTTATATTCCAGGAACTTCGGCATAACAAAGCTTTGCAATCAATTTTCATCTTAATTCTCTCCCTGTTCATTTCTATTTTAACTCGCAACTGCTTTTACTTCCCTCTTAGCATTCTAACTGGTTGTAGAAGAATTATCTCAAATAGAGGAAGGGGGGGTGTGAAATAACACAGCAAGTAGCACATTATGTTATTCTGGCTGCTCAATTTATGTGTTGGCCTGGTTTTGATAATGAGAAAGAGAAGAGGGGAAGAGGTGAGTTACCCATTCCAGCTCAGAAATGGCAGGGTCACCTGGTCTGTGAGAGTCAGAGAATACCTGAAGTGGCAAGCTAGGGCACCACAACTTCAGAGTGAAATTATAGAAATTGAAATTTATCACAGTCCCTTACAACCCCACTTCACACAACTGTATTAACAAGACCTTGAGGTGCACAACAGAACAATCCAAATAATGGTGGTTTCAGAATGCCAATGTGGAAAACAGAAAAGCAACTTAGAAAAACGTGGGAAGGTGTGCTTATTTGGGGTGGGAGGAGGGGGAGTTTGGGGTCGTTTTGTTTTGGTTTTTAAGCATTTTCCTACTGCTAATACACACTAAATTCCTTAGGATCCCTGAGCAGTTTGGCAAGTTACAAAGTCTCACAAAGGCAGAAACACTGATTTTGGTAACATTTACAGATAATAAGAATATGCTTCCCCCCTCTAACAGACAACAGAAACTGCAATCTAAACCCAAAGTATACTAAGTAATGAACAATACAGCTTATTCCTCAACCTAACATCAACCTAACGTGGTCACACATGTCTTTTTCTGACCCCAATGTCAGAATAATTCAGAAAGTTGTACAAAATGGAAAGGGAATTCCAAATCAGCATGTGAAACAGAGATAAAAGGAGGCTCACTTAAGAGGCTAGTGAAGCTGCTTGCACCTAACAATCTTGTACATCTAAGAAATCTCAAGTCTTACCTTCAGATGTGCAACAGAAAACTGGTTTATTTCCACACTTTAAGTATTTTTAGACTGCTTCCTAGGTTGTTTTGAGTGATTCAATCCTTACTGGCAAGTTTCACACAATTAAAACTGCCTATTTCATTAAAAACAATTACATGACCCTAAAACGAAGTTGGCTCATTAAGAAAAAGAAATTTTGCAGGTTTCAACCTCGAGCCACTCTGGAAAAGCTATGAACTTCTCTATTAGCATGTAGGTTGAAAATGCTCAGGTAATGTGACAGAATAGCACAAACCCAAAGGGTGTTTCTAGTGTGTCTACACGGCACTGTGATGCTGTTCTCAAACACCCAAAGCTTCACAACTGAAACCAGCAGTAAGAAATTCAGCAAGGTGAGTCCCATGAGAGCCACCCTGAATACAGAAGTAAACAAACCTATTTCTGCCTTGAGTTTCCTTGACAAAGAACAGCATTGCAGTTAGGCAGGTATGAACAAAGCATCATAACAGCAGCCTAGCAGCAGCAGCACAATGAGATTCTACTCTCAGAAAACTTAGATCACTCCTTTGCTTAAATAGTTAAACAAAACTCTGGTCTAGTGCCCCCTGCAAGACAGGTTTTCCATTTACAGAAGTGTTTCCATACTCTTGTTCCATTTTGACTTACAGAAATTACAAAATCATGATGGAACAAGTAGCACAAAACAATCCATTCAATTTCTGACCTTCCCTTGGCCAAGAAAACCATAGAAAATTATGTACACCTTTATAAGAGTTATTACCAAACAGTCTCTTGGGCCTAGGAAGTAATGCCTGAAGAGTTTCACTTCACAAACACTCTCCTGAACACAATCCAAATGCTTACTACTCGTAATTCATCTCCTCTTCAGCAATTAAATGAAGTCATATTGACTTTATTCCATCCTAATTATTTTTACTTGACACATTAACATCAAATCACTCTGCTGCTTAGTTTCCTGGAACACCAAGCCGTTACAGCCAGCTTAAAAAGGATGTAGTCTTCAAAGAGATAGCTGCTTCACAGGTTAAAAGGTTTTCATTTATACAGGAAACATTACCGATGCTACCTAATTTCGGAACAAAAGCTAGCATTCGAACCATCTCGCCACATAAGAGCAGCACTCCTTCCTATTGTTGGGAAACGAGCATAAAACAAGGATGCTCACGTAGATCTGCGAACAAAACAAGCTGGTAACGGGTGAAGCCTATCACAGACAGGCTGGACGCCGCTCGCTGCTCCTCACATTCCCTAAGCGGGCAGCGGAGGAGACGGCAGCAAAGCTCCCGCCGGCTGCTCGCGGAGACCGCACCCCTGGGCACCGGAGGGACGCTCCCTGTGCCCGAGAGGGCTCTGCAGCCCTCCCACCTCAGCGCCCGACAGCCCCGCTCTGGTACGGCTCGGTGCTGCCCGGCCCCCGGCCGAGGGGACACGGAGCCACCGCCAGCCCCTTCAGCCCGGCCCGGCTGGGGCCGCTCGGCGCAGTCCCCGGGAAGGACGGGCCGGGCCGCGGCCACCCCGGCCCCGCCGAGCCCTCCCCACGCCGAGCCGCAGCACACCAGGGGCAGAGAGTCCTCAGGAAGCCTCCCCGCCCCGCCGCGCCGCTCCTCACCCAGGTACTCGGGCCCGGGCAGCGAGAGCCGCTCGGGGCTCAGCATCCTCCTCCTGCCGCTCCTTCCCGGCTTCCGCCCGTTTCCAAGGCGCCCGACGCTCCCGGCGCTGCTCGGCCGCTCGCCCCGGCTGGGAACACGCCCCTCGCCGCCACAGTTCCGTGCCCACAGCCGGCCCCGCCGCCCGTGCCCTCAGGGCGGGGGCGAGGCTGGGAGAGCCCGGGGGAAGGGACGGTGCCTGGAGCCGGCTGGCAGCGCCGTGGGGAGGGGGCTGCGCGGAGGCCGCGGTGGGCGATGCCCTGGGCGGCTGCTCCAGGGCCCAGGGACCCCTCAGAGAGGGGAGAGAGAGTCAGCAGGCTCCCCTGAAGAGCCGAAATAGCGAGAGGAGAGGCGCGCGTAAGGTCATTCTGTTTAGATTCAAGCTGTCTAATTTAAGGTGTCTACTGCTAGGGGTTATTTAGGGCTACAGCCGTGGCAAAAAGACGTTGATTTGAAGGTGAATTGTAATAAGTTAAAATCATAAAATATGCTGAGTTGGAAGGGAACCATCAGAATCATCGAGCCCAGCTCCTGGCCCTACAGAGGACACCCCAAAGTTCACACCATGAGCCTGAAAGCGCTGTTTAGATGCTTCTTGAACTCCGCTGGGTTTGATGCTCTGACTGAAAGTGTGACCGAGAAGATCCTTTGTGTCCTTCTGTCCATACTATCCCAGAGCTGGAATTTTTGCATCCCTTGTGCTCAGGAGAGGTAGGTATGGGGAGCCTCAGGAATTGTCGCTTCTGTAGATTCAAGTAGAAATGAGGAGAAAAGTCCTGAGTCAGAGAGCTCTTTCTGTTCTTGGCTGGGAACTTCTCTGGGAATGGCCATTTTAGCAGGGATGTAGGAGAGGTAAAGCTCTTCATGTGGCTGGAAGCACATCTGCTGGGCTCCTCTTTCCCAGAAGCTGATGTAGCTAAAATTCCCAAATTACTTTGCAGTTTCTTTCATCACCATTAGAAAAACTACCAGCCCAGGATGTGTATGTTTTTAATGACAAATGCAGAAGAACAGAAATTAAGTGAACCATTTGTACATGCATACCTTTATTTCACTAGAGGAAAATGCTGAGGCATTGGCCACTCAATCTATATTTAAAGGACAGGCACATTTAAAATGGGCAAACAAGATGATATAACTTAACTGTTAATATCCCACATAAGATTGCTTGGAGCACTCCTCTGTCTTTTGTTCTCTCTTTAAAAGCATATGGCTTAGATATAAATATTTCAAAGATGAGCAGAGAGAACAGTTTAGGGAGCAGACAATGAGACACTCCAATGTGAAGAATGATTGAAAAAATGTAAGATTGCCTTAAAGAGAATAAGCATAACATATGAAATGATGTCATCTGAAATTATTTGTCCTACAATTAAATTAATTCAAAACTCCACTTTGTTCAGTTTTGCACTTTGTGCATTTTGTTATAGGCTATAAATTTAAATATGGGATATTTTTACGTAATAGATACAATTACACCACAGAATACATTGATACAAGATATTTTTGAGCCCAGAAATTCAGCAGAATTTAGAAAGGAAGTGGATTCAAGCAGAATGAGAAAACAAAGGATTATGTTGTTACACACTTAAGCAGTGTCACTGATGTTTAAAAACCTCTTCTGTAATGCTGGTCAGCTGAGCTGGTAGGAGCCTTCCACAGGCTGTGCACTGTTTCCTTTTTGTTGTTTAAACCATTTCTGTAAACCAGAGTTTAGCCTTGATCAGTATCTGCAGCACTGATTTACAGGAGGCCTTTAAAGTCCAGTTTTGAATACTACATACTCTGACATCTCTCTAGTGTTTCCTTTGGGGCTGTTGGTTGGTTGGGGTTTTTTGTTAGTTTGTTTTCCTTTTTTTTTCTTTTTTTTTTTCACTTGTTTCTCTTTGGTCTCTATGGATTAGACTTTATTATTTCCTTCAGACTGACTAAGGGAAACCTTTTGGACACTGGTCCTATTTGCAGTTTTAATAACAGTGAGTTCCAGTAATAATGGTGCCTGACTGCTAACAACTTTAAAAAATTATATAAAAGCAAGATGTCATTTCTAGAGCCATTTATAGACTTCCTTGTTTACTATTATTTCTCCCTTGGCTTTCCAGAGCCCGGATTAGGTGATATAACAGATCAGCAGCACTCACCTGTTCCCTCACTCTCATGACCTGAAAAGGAAGAAATGCTGCCAGCCTGGCCATAGGTGTTAAGTTTGTTTTACCAGCTTGATTTTAGAACCCTAGACTAGTGCATTTTAATAAATTGATAAGGCTTTTCTGGGCCACTGGAAACCATCTGGAGGTTTAATAGCTGCCCCCAGAGGGGCACATCTAACAAGGGCTTAATGTTCTTTTGGACCCAGCTGGAAGAATGATGGTGAAAAAATTATTTTTCCCTGTCACAGTCCCTTGGTAGATTATCAGAGGTACAGATCTCACTTCAGGGCAAGGCTATGGAGTGCACTTTTACCATCTGCCCTGGGAATCATGGTGATGCTTACACCTCTTAAGTAAAATAGCTGCATTTTGTTTACCAGGGACATTTGGGTATCCAAATCAGTCTTTCAAGGAGGATCAGTTGGATTACATTGGTACATTTTGTGCACACCCTTTTTCAGAGTTAATGTGATCTTGATTTAGCTTAATTCACTTTGAAGTGTGGTTTAAGTAGAATTTCAGAAATCATACATTTCATAAACTGGGCTAACTCAGTTATATGAGTCCGTGTGACCACAAGTTTGAAAATAGTTGGTGGTGTAATTAAAATTACGTCATGAAATAAAATGTCTTTATTATGTTAAGATGCATGGACTGAAAACCTCTTTCCTGTGTAAGTTTTGTGTTTCTCAGCAACTTAGCTAAAATCAGATTTCTGTTTTTCTCCAGAAACACATACTTTGCCCCCACTATGTTAATTGCTTACATTATCTCTGCTGATTTTATGTTCATCTTCCTCAATTATACTATCAACATTGAACTGAAATATTTTCCTTTTATTAGACAAAGTTCTCCTAAGAAACAGCTCCTCTTTCAGAGAGAGTATTATATAGACTAATAAACAGGACTAGGTATCAAGAAAAAAATTCCAGAGGAAATGCCTTGTTTTAAGCAGACTCAGTCACTTAGCCTGTCTTCTACTATTTTTCTTGGAATTAAATGTTTCATTTGATTAGAATTTTAACAATTATTACTAAGGTAGTTACAATGCAGCCTGTTAGGTGTATTAGAGGAAACAAACTTTTTTTTTCCTTCAAGTGACTGATGGAAATGCTGTTGCTACAATGTACAAAGAACTAAGCTGTGGGCAGTCGTTAGTATTGTTCCATGTGACTGTGAAATCAATGTAAGACAGTTTCACAGAAACACCAAGAAAATGTATCTAGCCTTTCTTGTTTATCTTTTGAGTATCCAAAGCTTTATCTTATTTTAAAACATAGTTAGCTAAGAGCCTGCCTCGTGCAGAACTCAGCTTCTTTGACTTTGATAGTGCTTTGTGTTCTTCGAGGCTTCCTACATATTTTCCAGATGAGCTTTTCCTTGTACACAATAATTAATAAAATTGCAGCTGTGATAACAAAAAAGACACACAAAAACCAAATTTTACTGTGAGGAGAAAAACATTGACTTAAACAACTGTCAATCTTTAGTGATAATCTATTATCTTGGGCACAGTAGCAGAGATATGTTTTGAGGAGAGATCTCAAGAAATGCAGAATAAGAGTTTCACATGCTATTATTTATGTAAATTATTGGAAATCTTGTAAGTGAAATTAGAATTCTCTTTTGTAAGTAATTTTAATAATCAATGGCACTGAAGCTGGATGATTCATTTATGAGTCAGTTGCGAACCCATTAAAACATCTTATTAAAATTTTTATTTAATAATTATTTATACGAATTATGACCAAACTGTCTAAATACATGCACTAAAAATAAGATTATCTTAAATAAAACAGTCAGCCAAAACCACAATGAAATTATTATATGAAATCCATATTTTTATATTGTTGGTTCCTCAGGAGTCATCTACAGAAAAAGATCCAGTACTTCTAGTGCTTCTCCTAATCTGAGCCTTCTCAAACTGAATGAACTGTTTATCTGGTTCACCTATTGCACAGTGGTTTTGCACAAGTAAATGAATTATTTTTTCCCAAATAATGCAGTTTTAATACTGGTTTCCTCTTCAGGTAAGACCTAGGGAAGCAGATAGGTTTTACACTGTTCTTTAAGATCTTTAGAGAAATAAGATTCACCAAGTTTCTCTCTCCTAACGTTTGCCACAAGATGAGTTCTGGAAACAGCTGTGTGTTTTCCAGTTAGTGATAGATAACATGATAACAGCAGCAGCTCTCTTAAGTAGCCAGCATTACAGACCTTAACCAGTAATTGCACCTGGAAGTTAGATATCAGGAATATACTTAACTAGGAAGATGTCAGAAGCGTACAGGGAACTGAGCTGTGAACATGATGCCATCATAATTTCTATTTTATCTACTAGTTTAACTGCATCTTATTCTGGATTTCTAAGATTTTATTTTCCCTCTTGAACTGGTGGACAGAAAGAAAGTAAAGAGACATCTGATCTGATTTTGAGATCTGTCTGTATTGTCGATGATTTAGGTCTAAACAAGCTCTAAGATCCTTGCATTTTAAATACAAGTTGGTAGGGGAAAAAGAAACCTTGAAATATTCTTCTAGTCCTCAGCCATAGGAGTACTTTTGAACTCTGCATGATGTGCTTAAGAGAAAAGGGAATAGCACTGTGACAGATTCTGTGGCTCATGGAGGCCACATGTTCATTTTCAAATCAATGGTAGCTGTAAGCTGTATAATAGATTCCTGGCATGTATTAAATACACTGTCCAAATTCTCATTTTGAGTTTAGTGTTTAGTAAGCAAAGTTGGCTTTTTTGTAAGAGCAAACTGTCGAAAGACTCTCCTCCAGTTTTTGTTCCCATTATCTCATCAGGAAGGAAAGGACATCTTTAAAAGTACTTAAGTACCAAGTGAGTGACCCTTCTCTGTTGGAATGCCGCCCCACTAATGATGCAGAGAAGAAAAACAGCCATTTCTGGCAGAGTTTGCAGGATCTCTCATGCCAAACAACAAAAAAAAAAGTTTAAAATGCCTGGTAAAAATAAATATCACTATGAAATTCTGGCATGGGAAGCATTTCTGACAGCCAAGACTTAGCTCATCCTGGGGGGTAACCCAAAAAGGCCAGCAATTTTCGTTCTTTGTTTCTACTTATCAAATGTTCCTTGCAAACATAAGCTGCCAGACTCTGTTATCCATTAGACAAGGTGTCTGTGTGAGACAATTATAATAAGTAAATGGCTCTGTGTGTGTGCAAGAGAGCAGGCAGATCTAAGTGGGAGTGGGCTGTTGTGTCTGGGGATGAAGTGAAGCCATAACTCTGATGGCTGCAGTGGCTAACTCTTATGGGAAGGGTGCATAACTTTCTGTGTGCAGAACAGAGATCAATCACATGCAAAGTACTCTGAAAATATTTTGTCTTGTAACATCTACATGGAAAAGCAAATGACGGAATCAAGGGAAAAAAACCAACAAAATGAAAGAAAGAGGAGATCACAGATTCATGAAAATAGTGGAATTCTTGCAAAACAATTCTTAGTTCTGTCTGTTAGCTAAACACTAAATGGTGTTTGGAAGACAGCACTGCAGAACCCTGCCACTGTACAGGAGTTGCAGTCAAAATATTTTTCCAGCAAAAGCACACATCCGTAGCCTGGTGATTCAGTCCATAATATAAGAGGACATAGTGATGAATGCTTTTTCCTTTTTGCTACATGCATAAGGTGTTTTCAAGAGTAAAACCTTTATGGAGTCACTAGAGGAGAAGATAGAGATCAGACAATGATATAATGGTTGGAGTACTTAGGAAGAGAGGCAAATCTGAGAGAGGATATAAACCAACTGAGATTGAAACAGTAAATGAAGAATATGGAAATTAATTCTAAACAGACTAGAAGAAGCCTGGAACAGTTTTCAGAATACAGTAGAAAATTAAGATCTAATGAAGTTTTATCTGAGGAATGTTTTTATATTTTTCTTTTGATTTGTTAACTTTATCATTCTAATTTCTATAGCGCAGCAAAATAGATTAACCATTCTGCATTTCAGTCTGATAATAACATTAGATATTACGAAAGTATCCTTAAGATTCTAACTTTAAGTGTTAAATTTTACACTGTGTTAGTGAAGGAAGAGGTGTTCCTTGAATATGTGAAGTTTAGATGTGGATCAGAGTTTCTCTCAAATTCAGTGGCTAGAATCCATTTCTCATACTTACTGAACATACTCAATGTGCTCTAAGTTATATGAAACAGAAACAAGAGAAACCTGTAGTCTCTATGACATGGCCTTCCCTGTGCATTAAAAGTGTTGGGGTTTGCTCACTCAAGTCTCTGATAGAGTTTCCAACAACTCTGCTGACCTAGAATGAAGCACAAATGGAAATGCAATACACAGAACCAGCTGACCTTAAACTCTTAGAATGCTAATATCATGTCAATGTGTTAAGTTTCTAAAATCCTAAACTTCCAATGATATGGACAGATGTATATGTGACTGGGAGGGAGGTTGTATGTGTGTGCATACGTGTGGGTGACTCATGTGAAGGGGATGTGCAAGTCTGGATCTTGCTCCCACCTGTGCCTTTATTCAGGTCTCACCCAGTGAGGAGCAATTAATTTGTTCCCTCACTCACATTTATCAAGAGCTGATATGACAGAGGGAGTGGTGTTAAGAGGTATCTCTGATTCAGTCACCTGATAGGAAAGCAAATGGTTGCCATCTTATCAGAAACACTCAAGGGTTATATCTTGTTTGTGTTGGCAGTACTTGCCAGACCCATCATGCCAATAAGGTATTAGCAGTGAATCATCTTCAAAAAGAAAACTCTCTTTATTGTCCTGTCTACATTTTTACATCTCCACAGTGGCTTCTGCGAGCAAGAAAGGTGTGTGAGCTGAGAGAAAGATTTTTATGTCTTTCACAACTATTCCCATGGCTACTTGTTTCTTTACAGGCCCAATTTATGTATTCTAGGTTTTTTAAGAAAGGAAAAGTCAGCCCATCCAAGATACTCCACATACTGAGATATAAGGTCACCTTTCTTTCTGATTGTGTGATTGATTTTTACCACTAACTTCTTTTTTGGAGTACAGAGACTATTGATGGCAAACTACATTAATAGCTGGAAGTCAAAGAAAGACACAGGTCTTCAGTTCTTTAGAAAATGCTTCTCTGTGGAGTCAAAAATTAATTTAGGAGACGCAACTTGCTACTTTTCCATTTGAACGTGTTTGGGGAATAAAGGTGTCTAGGCTTCTGTCTTCAAACTGAATTCTTCTTTTGCTGGCTTTCAAGAGAACATTTCCCTTTTAAGCTCTTCCTCTTTTCCTTTTTTTCTGTGCCAGAGTCAAGGTGTTAAGCTGTGCAGTTCCTAAGGGTAAGCCATAGGCTACCTTTGCAATGCAGACATTGTGCAAGGCCTGGATAGTTGCCATTTCACTGCAGGGAGGAGTCTCATCATGAATAGAAGAGGGTGTTTATTTGCATTATTTTTACATAGAGGATGTTAGGGAACCAGCAAATGAAGGAGCAGAACTAGCTTTCAAAAACACAGGAAGAGCTACCATCTCAAAGAAAACATGAAGAAAGGTTTGGTTTGGTCTGGGGTTTGGGTTTTGGTGGTTTTTTTTGGTTTTGTTTTGTTTTGTTTTTTTGGTTGTGGCTTTTTTTTTTCTTTTGGGGTTTTTTTTTGTTTGTTTGTTTTGTTTTGTTTTGTTTTTTCCTATTTTGAGAGTCAATTTACTTATGGTTTTTTTCCCTTTCTTTTTTATTTTTTTCCTAGAGTGGATTAAAGGGTCTTGGAGGTTGATTTCTGTCCCACCTTCTAGACATACACATGAAAAGGGGTGGGGTTAGATGAACCTGTACTTTGGACATGACATTACAAAGGACGTTTTGCAAGATTCTTTATATCTCAGCTTTAGAATGTAGCCATTTAATGTAATCTTTAGTTTTGCTGTTCTGCACTGCAAAGTAGAATTAATAGTGGTCCGTGAGATGGTCGTAAAGTTTCCCAAAACAAATGTGCAATTGGAATGCTTAGAAAGCAGCAGTTAAATGAAAGGTGAAGAAAATTAAGTAACACATAAACTCTGATCTGCTAAGCTGAATTTTATATTTTTGTATATGAAAACAATTGTGGTAACACTGCAGAAGATGGCATATGGTTTTATCAAGAATAAGTGAGCAGTAACTTGAGAAACAATGTAGGGGTCAGTGGTGACAGTATGTGAATGTGTATGACACCTACGAGCATCTCTGGGTACACAGTAGTAGTGCCAGTACTTAGAAAACTTAAGGGAAGGCAACAAAGGAAAACATGATAACATAAAATATAAATTAGTGTTAAATTTTCATTTAATGTATATAACAGAAAGACCATAATTTACAAACTAGGTAACCAGATGCAAAAGCTGTCAATCCCTCAGCTCTTTGGAAAATTAAACTATTTCTTTATATCATTGAAGTTGGACACCCAACTCCTATGCATGGGTAAAATCTGCCTTTCAATTTACCTGGTAATCTGACCTGCCATCTCTTTAGTTCACTGGTGATATGGAAAAGGAAATGGGTAATGTACCAGTGAAATAACTAAAGAAATTAAAAGAGCCACCGGAAAATCTCATGGTCTAATACCTATGATTTTACCTTGAACTTAAGAGCCCTGTTGGGAATGTGTTGGTGTTTTCCCAGATTTTCTGTTTATTTAGTGGAGCTCACTAGTAAAACAGAATTTGGTCAGACAGAGTGCAGAGTTTGTAATTGTCTTTCCAATTAGGATTTCCTGAACTATATCCATTGTAGAACCTAAGTTTGGTAGGGTTTCCAAAAGATCACCTAGTCCAGTCTGTACTGCTTCAAGACTAAACATATTAAGGCTAGTACCAGCATGCTTATCAAATTGTGTTCTGATAAAAATCCAGTGGAAGAGATTCTACAGTCCCCCTAGACAGTCTGCTCCATTGTTGAAAAATCCTCAGTTGGAATGCTGATCAGAAAAATCTTTTAAGCATTTCTTGTTGCAAATGACGTTGACTCTTTCATGTCTTTCTACTGGAGCCATAGAGAATGGCTGATCAACATCTCTGTAATTAGCTCTTATAAATATCAGAAAGCTGCATCTGGCTTGAAGCTTTTATTTCTTGACTAGGCATACCTAATTCTTTAAGCTTTGTCTCAAAGGGTTTGATTTATACATTTCTTGTTCTTATTATTTTCTTGTTTCTCTTCAGATGTTTTTATGTTTCTATGTTGTTCAGGCAGGACCAGACACAGTATCCAGCTGTGGATTCAGTATTATGTGACTTTAAGAAATCAAATTGTCTCATATATGACACCTGTTAAGATGTTACAGAATTCAGCACATTCCTGGCAGTGCTGTTGCACTGTTGGTTTATATTGTTTGTTATCCTAAGATGCTGTATTTCGGTCTAGTCCAAAATTCCATGCAGTGTAATAATTTTTCATTCTGTTTCACAAGAATAATATGTTCCCAACTACTGTATTTTTCCTTGTTGGTTTTTGGACAACTTGACCAATTTGTCAAAAGGATTTGGGGTGTCTGATCTCATCCTTCCTAGAGTTTTCAGCCCTTTGCCTTTGTTTTGAGGTTATCAGTTGTTGTGGCACAGATTTTACAAGATAAATATTGCATTGTTTACATTGTTAGTGAACATAGTAGACAAAACAGAACTCAGGACGTATCTTGAAACAGATCTGAAGTGCCTTTGCCTTTTGACAAATAATGACTAATGGCCACTGTGGTTTCCTTCTATCAGATGCTTGAACACCTTTCCCTGTCTGTATTGAAAATGTCATTCTATGAAACTATCTTGTGAGATGATGCCAAAAGCCATACAAGGTGTATTGTGTCTGTTGCCTTCTGTTCACACAGTGAGCTTTACATTATTTTAAAAAGGGAACTTGGTTTAGCACAAATCCATTTTGCCCATTTTTTTCACGTGTTTTTCATTCTAGTAAATTAATTCACTCTATCTCAAGTATTTAAAACATGATTTCTCCAAATCTTTCTGAACACAATTAAGCTATCCAATATGTCATTCTCTTCTAGGAAATTTGTGGTGTGGAGAAGTATCTTTGCAAGGAAAAGCTCATTTAAATCTTTAAAAATACTTGGATAGATAAGACTTAGACCATTTCCCCCCTTTTTTTCTTTAAACCTCTTATTAAGATCTTTGCAGTTTCAAAATAGAAAAAGTTTCTATTTTGAAAAGAAAAGAAAATATTTTCTCTAATAATCCTACCTTTTTCTGGTCCCTTTCTTTCTTCTTTTTCCAATGACACCATGTTCTTGGTTGTCTTTTTCCTGACACAGGTTTGTTATTTAAAAGCACCCTGAAAATGATGCAAACTATTAGTATTATTTCACAGCACTTATTTTCCATCATTGGATTGGTTTATTTCTCTAATGTTTCTTTTTGGAGGGGGGTGTATCTGAATTATGCCCCAAAATGGTTATTAGGATAATAGTCTTCTTCCTGTTCCATTTATAATGACTGGTGGAGGTTTTTTGGTGTTGTTTTGGTTTTTTTTTTTCCTTGGGCATGTTGTCATATAAATTAATTGCTAATTATATTTTAATTACTTCTTTCTCATCTGTCTCACAATACTTGCGTTACATATCACTTATCAGTGATCTATAAATTATTGCACGTTACTTCATGATGTTCCTCCCTCATAGGTGTGGGTAGAAGCAAGTACCTACATTGTGCATGGGTTGAAGTGTATTCTGATATTTACGTAATCTTAAAGTTATTTGGTCTGAGGCAAGACCAAAGCATATGGTTAGATTTTACCAATATTATTTATCTACTCTTCTGCTTTTACCATAAATATCCATTTTACACTGCATAAATCTACTTTACAATTATTCCTCAAAGATCCCACATGTAATCAGGGCTTTATTCAATCAAAGTATTTATCAACAGGTAGGTAATTGAGAAGTTTATAATATAAATTTTCATCTGTTCAACTGCAACTTATTTAGGAGGGTTTTGTGAAAGATGTGCTTCTCTAACATTTCACCAGGGGATTTAAAAATTACTAATAAGACAGAGATATAGTTTAAGGAAGTTGAGCTTAGAGAGGAAAGGGATTTGCCAGGATACAGTGCAGGATGCAGAGGACTGGTAAACACACCTAACAGAGTGGGTTAAAACATTTGTTCCTTGGGGAGAGAAGAACTGAAGAGCTAACAAGTGAATTTATTTGTGTTTAGGACAATTGTTTTCAAGAGGCTTTTGTTGCAAACACAGGAAAATACTCATCTCAAAGCTGAGTGTTCCATGACCTAAGTATATAATTATCAGGAAGTTCTAGGGCCTGTGTCTGTGCTTTATCACACTCAGTACTTCAGCACCTAAACTTCTAAAAGCTTCTGTGAGTCTGAAGGACTCCTCTGAGTTATACTACCCAATGATCTAGCCTTAGCAGAGAATACAGCCTTAAATGAGTTTTGGTTATATTGCTCTGTATTTTAGGGATATACAGTGAGGGTGTTGCATTCTAGTCAGCCAGCCAGTCAGTGTGAGATTATCTTTTTCTTGCTTTTAACTTTAACCCACTATTCAGAATTCTTCCCCTCCAATCATCTTAAACTCTGATATCTTGGAGTTTATTACTTTACAATAATTGCATATACTTTCTGTGCCTTAGTCTCTCACTGATTCCAAGTCAGTATTAGAATAGAGAAATTTTTTAGTCTCTTCACCTCAACCAGTCCCTCTTGACTACCTGTATTTGTTGTTACTCTTCTGCAACTTTACACATTTTGCCTCTCTTGCACTAACGTGGATCTATTCCTATCTTGAAACAGTGGTTCTGCGTGTAAAGAAAAAAGTCTGCTTTTTGAAAATTTTGGCGGCCATGTACAATAGATTTAAACATGGTTTGCTGCTTACTGTTTCTTGTGGTGTTTCTGCTCTTGGGAGTTCTCTTCAGTGAAGCTGCATCGGATTATTTTCTCTTTTCACTGAGCACAATTTGTCAAGACTCAGTCCCTGTTTTAATTTTACGTTGACATTTTTAATAATACCCCTTGTCTTCACCATTTTACACTTAATTAATAGGAGTGGCATAATTCGATCACATGCTGTGCCATTTTCTTACTCTTGTGATTGTTTAAAGGATGGGATTAATTGCAGCTTCCTCTGGATTCATCCATGAGAAGGCTTTCAATAAGACCATTTCTGTTACTGGCCCTTTGGTGTCAATTTGACAAAATTCTCATCTTCCCCTGTGGTCAGAGTTTGGACTATCCCGAGTCAGCTTTCTGTTCAAGTTAATACTTTGAAATCAACTGAGATTAATTATTTAACAACAGTTCCTTGCATTGTCAACCCTATGTATTAAAATGTCAAATCATGCCAAAAGGATCATAAAACTAGTTCTAAGGGTGATCTCCAGTGAAAGCCTGTCTGCTTTTTAATGCAGCGCAGAACAGAAGGCACATAAGCCAATTGTCCAAGTGTTAATTTCTATTCCTGCAGGAAACGACCCTAAATCTTTTTTTAGGGTACCTGAGATTCATATGCAGTTAGCTATCTTCGGACACCGCGGCTGTAAGGAAAACACCAAATAGCAGAATATTTCCCCGAACGGAGGGAAAAATCAGACGTTTCTCATAGGTAGCAACATGCATGCTGGGCAAAGGGCTCCTCAATGTTTCGCTGTGAAGGGAGTTTGGCGAGCGGGGACGGGACGGGGAGAAGGGCTCTGCGATTTCTCCTGGGTACAGCTAGCTGCCGCAAGTCGGGAAGCGGTGGCAATGCGCTGGGACCGGAGGATACCGGGAAGCCCTGCGGCGGGCAGCCGAGAGCCCGGAGAAATGTTCTTTGGCGATGCTGCGGGAGCTAGGACAGGGAGAGCCGACACCGACGGCCAGGAGCCGCTTTAGGAAGGGCTTCCCCGCCCGCGGTGAGGGAGCCGTACCCGGGGCAAGGGCTGAGGGGGTCCGGGGGCTCTGGGCGACCCCAGGGGTCTCGCCGGGGTGACGGGCAACATCCCCACGGGACGCGGAACGGAGGTGAGCGTCTCGCGGCGGA
>VYXD01000888.1:130981-150907 GCA_013397195.1 Hylia prasina | reverse complement strand
GCGCAGGTTGCCTCGCAGGCTGCCGTGCCCGGCGTGTCGGGACAGCCGCCGCTCCGGAGCAGGAATGCAGCCGCGCACCCTCCGCGACGGGCCCCTTAAAGGTACAGCCCGGCTCCGCGGTGGCGCCCCGGGCTACCTGCCTCGCCTCGGCGGGGACTGGGAGTCCTCCCGCAGCACCCTGGCACAGCGGGGCCGGAGCAGGAGTACCAAAAATAGTGACGAGGGGAGGGTTTCGCTGCGCTCTTAGCGAGCCGGGAGGTAGTCCCATGAAGTCTCGCCATGAAAACTATAGCTTTGTGGTTGCTCTGTCAACTGGCGTCTGCTGTTTCTTCTTCTTGTGCGGTGGTTCTTGATTTTAAAGTGCGCACAGTGGAGAAGAAAACATCTAAACGGTTCGCAAAATTGTTTAAAGAGTTAGGAGGCTTTTGGGGGAGGGGTGTGGAGACGAGATACGTACCTCATTTCTTTCCCTTCACTGCTTTGGCAGCTGCTGTATAATTTCACCCATCCGTTTTCTCCTGTGCTACTCTGAAATTACAGGAAGCATTTGCAGTAGTGCTGCTGACCTCCATCATTCTACAAGTATTGCCCCTGGGGCACAATCATAGGGAGTTTGGGTTTCAAGTAATATTATTTCTCTTCTAACAAGAAACCTAATTGCAGGCAGCTTTGAAGAATGTGCTATGCCAGCTTGAATAGACTGACTAGAGAGGGCTGTAGTTCCGTGTATCAGAAAGCCTGTTTTTTAGGAGCCAGAAGTACTCTTGAGTTCCAAATGCCACACAGATACTTAGCAGCTGCCCTCTAGGAGTGAGAAGGATCTAAAATATAGATCTTAGTGTAGGTACAGATCTGGATGTGTTTCATTTTGGCTGTTGCCCAGGTGCTCCTAGTTAATGTGTCTGGGCTGTTAACAGCCATGTGGGGGATGTCTGATTGTAAAATGCAAGTTCGCTAGTAGGTGGTTGTTCCTTGATGTCTTTAGGATGCCTTTTTTTAATGGCAACTTGTTTCTCTTTCAAGTAGTTTTCCCATCAGTGCAGTTTTGTGTATCCTCTTGTCAGATGACTGTAAGTTTATGATTGGATGTGTCAGCTGCTTCCAGAAGTGAATATCCTCTTTCCTTCTTTGAAATCCAAGGAAATAGGGACACAGTTTTGCAATAAGGACACAATTTCTGGGCAGTCTTTTTCCTATCTGAAGCAAGGAAAAACATGAGGAGATACCAGGATGGAGGTGGCAGAGAACTGTCAAAATTTGTGATGAGTTAGTGTTCCTCCACTTCGCTCGAAAATTTTCAAAGTTGTCCCTTATGAGTACCTGCAGGGGTGGTGTGCAGCGTCACTGTCATAAGGCATCCATAGAAGTTGCCATGCCAAACAGGTAACGTGTTAGAAACACTTGGTCATTTACTACTCTGCCTCAGTACAGGAGAGCATAGAGCAAACAAGTCCGCAAGACTGACCTTTGACTCTTGTGGTGGATAGAGGCAGATCAAACTGGAGAAGTCTGTGCCAAAAAATCCCCAAACCAACAAAGGAGGTCTGCAAGTATCCTGGGCCCTTGGAAAACTGTATTGCAGGTAAAAACAGGTATAGAGGGGGAATTTAATGCTAATGTCATGCACCGCTGGTGGCTGGAGTGGAGAAGGACCTGGTGTTAAGATGGTCTGTATTAGTATACATACAGAATGTCACAGAACCTGTCTGGCTGATGTGTTTGCTGTTCTGGCTCCTGGAGCTCTGCCAGAAAAATACATAGCTAATATCAGAGCTTCACTTCTGAAACATCTTGACTACATTTTATAGTTGGAAAGCTGAATGTGTAACTTCTGTAGAAGTATATTTTGCAGTGGGAATCACGATTTCCACTGCCTGTGCTTGGCATTGCTGTTGGTTCTACAGCTATTAGCCAAGTGCAAAGCACCCATTTTCTTTCTATCACCTTGGACCTGATAATGTTCTACTTCCTGAGTGTGCTGAGAGTGCCAGGGTTTGCTGATCATCAGTTTGGATGATATTCACAGATCTCTTGGTCACCCTGAATTACCCGACTTTCTTTTTTTCCAAAGTGATGATGGCACTGAGTTACATACCCTGTATTTCTCAAATGAAGCGCAACATGCTGCAAGCAGTGACAAGTGATTTTTTTGTTTGTTTGTTTTGCTTTTGACAATTCTGTCTACTAAAACATAATGGAAAAGCATAGAGCATAAATCTTCCAGTATGAAGTTAGCCTTATTGTTTTATTTAGTGTATATAAGCAATTTTCTTATATATTCTCTTTCCAGAAGCTTTCAGTTGTTTGCTGTAGCACTGTTTTCTGCAATAGAGAAACTTCTTGTATCTTGGGAGTGTGGGTGTATGCAACAAGAAAATTAATAGGTGCATAGTTACATAAAGTGCTTGCATTTCCATAGTGTCTTGTGAACCTTGAAGAGGAATATTCTCTTCCTGTGGGCCACAAAATGTGATTTCAATGTGTTTTTCTACATTGTATTCCTTGAAGTTACAGAAGAAAAAGTGGTTAGGTATAAACATTATCCAGTTGTTTGTAGTTCAAACCAGAAAGCAGTACTTGCTGTATGTTAAATAGAAAAAAAAAATCAAAGTGATTTGTATTTTGTTTTTACTTGTAAATGCTCTCCAGACTAGTGAAATTAACATTAAAAATAGTTAAAACATTAATTCTATGAGAATGATCTGTAGTCTGATAGTGCTCTTGAATCTTCATGCACTCTTGTGAAATAGGCAAATATTATCCTTGTTTTGTAAATGTGGGAAGTGAAGTAGAAATTGTCTTGCCCAAGGCCAACTCCATTTGCCCTAGAATGCAACTTACCGTTGAACACAATAGAATGTATGCTTCATAACACTTATAAAAGCTGATAAAGAGATATTATCTTAAAAACCAGTCAAGGTTTTAAAAATAGGTTTATATAGTAAGTGCATATTCTGTACCTTCATTGAATTCCTTTGCTGCTTGTGACCATTTCTCTTTTTAATAATACTTATATTTTTCTTGCTGATGGTCAAAAGATCATAAAACCACAGAAATTTTACTGACTGTCTGTTGGAAAGGGTGAATTGGTAAGTAAAGTGTTTTTAAAAGAAATGTAAAAGAAAGGTGGATACTTAATTTCTCTAGTCCTCAGTTATTTTTAGCTTAGCTCTGACATACAACAAACCCACTCCCCTAAATGGCATACTGTATTTAGCAGCTGTCTGTTTCACACAATCATGGCAGAAAACACTAAATGTAATTGCCATCCATGAATCTCATGTCCTTGATGGTTAGGCTCTTACTCTTGTGTGTGTGGTGCCAATGGTTCTTTGCCACTGCTGTTAGGTTACGTATATTACTCTTTTATGGGATTTTGTTGTCTCTGCTGAGTGAAAACTGGGTGCTCTAATGCTCCTTGAATCTGTCCGCTCTTCTTTCTGTAGATTTCCATTTCCCTGTACTAAAGATAGTGAGCATATGGATCTAGGGACTTGTTATTCTGTAGACTTGTGCTTTATTCATGCTGTATATCTGGTTGCTCTGGGACTGTTACCTGGGAGTATTTGACTGCCCTCCTGTTGTGGGTGAATTCATGTTCAGGTTTTTCAGCTTTCCAGGCATGGTTTTTTTTCCTCTCTTATGCAGAACTGTCTGTTAGATGCTGAAGAGTTCAAGCCTGTGCATTTGGTCTGGGGGACTCTTGAGCTGCAGTCAGTCTTTCTGTGAGCAGCATCTAGGCTGTTGTGAGCCTAGATGAAAGGAGACTCACTGTGAAAGGGCAGGAAAATAAGTTTTCATAAAGACTTCATTAGCATCAGATGAAGCTGATGTTTGTTGACTTTTGTAGTGCTGAATTGTGGATAACTGAAATTCCTTGTATGAGGGAATGATGTAATTTAATATAGAAGACAAAGGAAAAAAGGGAATTGAAGTGTCATTAACCTGATTCTGATGGTATGAGTTATATTCTTATATAGGCATGTTAGCACACATGTGGGTTGAAAAGGGGCAACAGAAGCTTTATTTGTCATGAGGTTCTTAAGTGATTATGTTCTTCTGGTATTAGCCACCAGTCAGCAAGTCACAAACCGTTATGATTAACAGACAGTAATGTAGATGCATATTCAATGTTTGTACTGCCAGTTGCAGTTCTGTCAAAAAGTGTATGACCAAAGACAGCACAGATCTTGTTTCTCAAGCTGTTGGATGTTGATAGCAACTTTCTGGTGTTGCAATACTCAGAAGTAAAAAGCACCAGATTTTTTTTTTCCCTGGATGGGTTAGAGTAGAATCCACCTTCCTGTACTGTAATGATGAGGTTGTGTAAAGAACTGTTGTCCAGCAAAGCTTCCAGTAGATAACATATTTGCCTGAAAACAGACCCCATGTTCTGTAATGTCAAGATGGAATTTTACTCTTGGAGTTAAATCTACCAGCAGTGAGACATTATCATGACTCCAGGCAAGGGAGACCCCTCTCCTGGCTACCAGCATGGTGACTTCCTCCGTATGCCCTAGCAGGGCATAGTCTTCTGTGTCTCTTTGTTACTGCCCGACAGCCCCTCCCAGCTGCTGGAGCTTTCTGTTTCTATTGCATAGTAGCAGTTCTTTAATCAGAAATCTTGTTAGTATTCAAGGATAATTGATCCGACTCTCTGGTAGGGGGTGGGGACCCAGCCTTGCATCCTTCTTCTTCTTGCCACCCCCAGTTTGACCCCTGTTGTCTCTTTGTTTCTCCTGTTAAGTTTGTGCCAGTGATATGTGTGTGTGTGCTGTTTTTCCAAGCAGCCTGAAGTTGGCTGTAACCAAGAGCAGCAGTTAAATAGAGCCCGATTTCCCCGCTTCCTGGCGTTCAGTTGTTCGGCTCCATTTTCTGGTCTTCTGTGTTTTTGATTTGCAGAGAAGGAACTTACTTGGTGCCCCCGGGCATCTCTTAAACCCATTAGAACAAACTCCATTATTTCACTGTACTTAGAAATCCTCCTCCTTTAGTCGCAGCATCCATCAAAATAATGTATCCTCTGTAAGGCCCTCTGGAAAATGTTTAATAGGATCTTTTCAAACTCAAGGAGAGTTCCAGTTGGAAAGGGGGAGGGGAGAAGGCTAATGGAAGATCTGACTGAGACTTGCAGTAAGCCTGAACTTGGCCTGTGTCAGCTCTCCCTTCACCTCCACGCTGAGGGAAAGCTGAACAGAGCGGATCCAACACTGGGATCAAAGCTGGAAACAAAAGGCTTTGGGAGAAAAATTTCCCGTCTGGCCAAGAGGCAGCCACACAAAAGTGGTGCATAATTTATCACTCGAGGTTTATTTCTGCTGTGCTCCTTCTGGAGAGAGGAGGAAAAAAGAAGTGACTCTCCTGCTGTTTCGAAGTGGATAAGTGATGGCTTTGGAGATTTGAGGCAGGAAGGAGCTAGAGATACCATGGAAAAACCTTTTCAGTGCATTCTGTACCCAGCTCCTCTCTTCTCAGACATGGTCAAGACACTATTTCTGTTGCATTTTGATGTTTCAAAGCGTGAGGACTTTTAACTTCCCTGGTAATTTCCAAATCACAGTGGAGTGGTGTTGCCCTCGGCAAAATCAAGTTCTTTGACTTTCCAAGGTGTTTTTCTTAACTTAAGGATTGGTTGAGGTGCTGTGGCTCTGTGTAACATGAAGGAGGCTACGTTTGCCCCAAAGGCTTTGTAGTCTTAATTGGACATCTGACATCAGATAAGTATCAGGGGTGTGATAATTCTCTACTGGGATAGATAAGGTCAATATTAAAATAGTATCGCTTTCTAATTAAATTTCCTTTAGCTTTGGTTTAATGGGAAAAGCTTCCAAAGTTTTTCATTCCAATCACATCTTAGAATGAGGACAGAGAGAGGTTTTGGGTAGGAGTTGGCATCAAAGACTACTGAAAGCTGGTAACTGTGTAAATAAGGATGAGGAAGCAGATGCAAGAGTAGTGTAAACCATGAGAAGAAGGTAAAGGGATTTAGGAGTATAGATATTAACAGAAGCAAAGATAGGCATTTAGGAAATGAGAGCCAAGGACTTGAGCTGGCAAAGGAACAGAAGAGTCATGTAAGAAAATCCAAGTGGAGTAATTATGTGGGATCTGATGGCAGAAAGAGTTGTTAATTAGGTAGGATAAAAGATGGAAATTTTGAAAGTGAAGATGAGCGTTGAGCATAATTTAACTGCTGAGACAGGGAAAGACTTATTTTACTAATGCTTTAAAGCTAGATGTGACAAATTGTTAGGAATCTGTGACATTAGAGTCCCTGACCTAATGCAGTGATTTTATGAAATATTAGGGACCTAGCAATGGAATCAGAGGTGGAAAGGGAGACTATTAGCAGAACACTGAGATGGTGAGCCCATGAGATAGCTCCATCACCTCCTCTGTCTGCAGTGGTGGAATGTGGAATCTGTCAGCCTTGGGAGCACATAAGTGTGGTGGTTTGGAGAAGGACTTCTGAGTGGGATGTCTGGGAAGGTATTTTGGAGAGCAGTAATGTTTGGAAAAGTGCATGAAATGGGAGGGCAGAACTGAAGTGAGAAGCTAGAATTTTTGAGATAATTGCTTGGACAAAAGCATAAAGTGAGAATAGCAGATTACTATGGGTTTGGTAAGAAGTCTGGATATAGAAACAAGTGTAAGTCTGGTGGCAGAAAATTGCTGCTTTCCTGGAAAAACAGCCTATTTCTCTTCCCCTTCCCCATTAAGAATTGCTGTGTGAAAGAGTGAGTCACTATTGTGAACAGTTAAGACGTAAACACCTGAAGTTCTCAGCCTTCTTCTCTGAAATGCTCCTAAGAAGCATTCTGTGACTCTGCAAGGTTAGAGGGAAATACACACTGCTCCTTTAGCCTGAATCTCCAGCTCTGTCAGTTCATTTGACTTGGTGACAGCTGGTAGTGCTGGGAGAGGTTCTTGCTTAAGGTGCAGCCCTTCAGTGTATCAGAACTGTCTCGTGGGATCTAGGATTAGAATAAAATAACGACACACCTTCTTTCTTTTTTTTCTTTCTCTTTTTTTTCCCCTTTTTGCTCTCACCCAGTTTTAGTTCTGAATTTCCATAACTGCTGAATAGTCAAATCCTTTCTTTGCAACTCTGAGGGAAAGGGAAAAAAAAAGGAGAGAAGTCTTGGGGTTGTAATTTCCTGCTTCTGCTCTGAGGATGAAATAGCAGGTGGGATAATTCTCTGAATTAAAACTACATTTTTTAAGAGGAAGCCAGCTTTACTGCTGTCCTTTCTTTGTTATTCAGACTTTGCCACTTCTTCAGGCTTGACAAATTTAAGAAATTAGGTTTTTGAGGCCTCAGAGACTGTACTCTCCTCACTGTGATTTTTGAAGCCTGCTACTCCAGAAAAGCCTGAATTGAGTTTCTTGTGGCTGGAGGACATCCCACTAATTTGTGCTGCCTTTATAAAAGGGCCTTGATCAGCATAGTACCTATTAGCGTGAGGAAAAACATAATGAATCTGTCTGTGAGAGAAAACTAGAAAGTTTGTGGTATGGGAAAGGGGAGATAGATTGGAGGCTGCCATTCTGGAGGCTTTAATGGCCAAGAAACAGGAGAGAATAGTCATTGGTAAATAGGAATGCTAGAGGACTACCTATGTTTTTGTCATGGATCTCAAATAGAAGTATTCAGTGTTTAAATCTTAGAAATTGTGATGCCAGGAGTAGGTGAGAGACTGGGTCAGGAGTCTTCCAAGAACAATAGTCATCGCCCTGCAAACAGGCCTAAGTTATTTAAAAGGAAAAAGAGCAGGTTGAGCTCAGAGCTCTACACATGCAGAGATGAAGTGGTGAAAGGAATTTTCTTGGGCATTGTCTTGGAAACAGGGAAGGCTTGATTTGTCCGGTTGGTGGGGTTATGGCCCTTTGCTGTCTTAGGGAAGGCTGCCTCTGCGTCTGACCTCTTCCCTGATCCAAGGGGCAGCTGCTGCAAGAGGCTGTTGACTCATGAAGAGCTGATTGCTGAGAGGTTGTCTCCACCACAAGGGTGGTAACCTTGTGTGTTCCAGTTTGAACTGTCACCACTCATGAATCAGTACTGTGTGTAGGCCTTTGTTCGCTGCATTTTTGAGTGTATGGAAGAATTCAGACCTGCAGTCAGCATTACCTTAAACAACAGAAGACCTTCAGGCCTTTTGGGTGTTAGTTGTTGGTTTTAGGGGGTTTGTTTTTGTTGTTTGTTTGTTTTGTTGGTTTTCTTCCTTTCTCAGGCACAGGGTTCTTTTATCGGGGAAGCAGGTGGATCCCCTGCCTGTGCTTCAACTCCTCTAGAAAGGCAGATTTGTCATCTTTGGCAGTTATGCTGAGTAATTTCTATGCTACCAGTACTCAAGCAAGAACAACCTTGGTGTTCCCTGACTTCTGCAACCTTTGACTACAAACTTTGGCTTGAAGCTGCTTGCTCACTAACAGGAGAAGCCTGTTATTTCTCTGAGGTTTTCTGGTTTGTGACCTGCCTTCTGTGAATTGGAAGATGAGGAGCTGTAATCTTCTGTTGCTCTTAGTGGAAATTCCAGACTAGAACAAAATAAGCAAATTGCTTAGGTTTAAGTTTTCCAGTCAATTTTCCCTAGAAAATGTTGGGCCTTTTTTTGGTGCTTATTTTCTTGCCTTGTTATGGTTATTTCTTCACTCATAAGTCTTGAGAAATTTGGGAGCAAACTTTTAAGCTTGAAAGCAATGTCAAAAAAAAAAAAAAAAAAGAAAAAAAAGGACAATTCCTGGGATACTCTGTAGTAACTTTTTCTTGGTTTGTTGTGCTGGAGAAGCAAACTTGATGTGTGCTGGAAGAACAAGAGAAACTAAGGTGATTATTTTTTGAGAAAGGACCTGTGAGCAATTTTTGTGATGAGATGCTTTAGAACATACTGGCAATAAAAAGGGGGTGGCAGACACTTGCCTCCTTTAAATGCCTGGCAAAACCCCACTTAGCTTAATTGGGTACCCAAGGTGAAACCTAACACAGTTACAATATAGAAATAATGGGAGATACGGGACAAATTAGACCTATGTACAATTCATCAATTGTAGGATAAAAATAAACAGTTCTCAGCCAGAAGCCTTGGAGCAAGGAAGGGAGTGAGGCAGAGATGACATCTCTGGTATGTACATCTTGACTTACCCACTCAGGCGAAACAGCCTCTGAGCTCAGGCTTCGATTAAGTGTCTGGGACAGCTGCCAAAACACCTACGTTTGCTGGCTTATATACTGCCATGCATTGGTCCTGCAGGTTAATCTGGGAAAGGCATGGAGTGTTATCTGGGTTTGTCTTGGGTTTTTTCTTGACCCACATCATAACAACATGCTTTGCATCCTGTGTCAAGATCTTAAACTAACTCTGGTGGCAATGCTAAAACTGCTTCTTTAAGTGTTGTGAGGACAGAGGGCCATTGGAGTTACACCCCAGAAGATCAGGTAGCCTAAGGAGCCAGCTTTTCTGACTGTGCAGGCTGCATACCCGAGTTTCTAAGGTATGTGCTTTATGGCTCCATGCCATTCAGAGACAAGCAGAAGGGGAGTGGCTCACAGGAGCAAAATGACAGTAACTCCATAAGGAGAATATTATCTCTTGTGGAATGGGACTGAGCTGAGGTGGGTAGACAGCACAGACTCTCTACAGCCCCACAGTAATGAGCCTCAGGAGCCTTTGCATGCCTAAGGCTGTGCTGGCTGTGTAAATGGTCCTAGTGAGTAGGACATGTTTGAACTGTTCAAACCATTAGAACTGAAAACAATGCTGAGATTTTCCTCCTATACCGATCAACAGTAAATTAAATATTTGACTCCCGCAAGAATGAACTCCAGAGCTCTGTATGTTCTTCCATTGTAACCAAAGGGAAGTCAACTTTTTTATTTTCAGATGTGCAGACATGAAATGACTGGATCTATGAGATCTGTGTAGTGATTTCTACAGAGTAGGACTGGGAGGATTTCCATTGCTGATCCTAGCAGCACCAAAACCAATTATTTTTATGCAGTCTCATCCAAAGCAGTAAAAATTGTCTCCACCTAAAAGCACAAGAGACCCATACACTGAAACCAAATGAAAATGCTATCCATGCCTATAGAAACATTGTTTCTGGGGTTTGACACTCTTTTTGAGGCTTTGGGAAGTAAATAATTTAATCCAAAATTCACATGAGAAACTAGTCAGAATCTAAACCAGAACACAAGTTTTTATAGCAGAAAAAAGTCCAAACCTGCCAGTCAGCTAGACTGCTACAAGGTATTGTGCAAAGTTAATCTGCTGGCACCTAGTGCCAAGTGAAATGTGCAAAACCAGGTCAGACTTTTACCAAATCCCAAGTTGGCGTGTGCAATTTGGGTTTCAAGCTGGACTTCAAGCAGGGAGAATACCATAAACAATAAATGTTGGAATGAGAAGTAAAAGGAGACATTGAGAAGAAAATTTTAGAATCTTGTGAGTAAAAGATAAAATATATTAGAGCAAGGAACACTTACCTTACTAGAAATAAAATGTTATTCTTTGGAACATTTTCATTTCTATCCTTGGACTCCATGCCATGTATCCTTTTCTCTTAAAACCTCTGTGGTGGCAGGCCCTTCATATGTTGAATCCAGTTCTGGAAGCAACTCAAGCATGCTGCTTTTTACATGTGGGTAACACTTGCAGAGCTTGTTTTGCCAATAAAAGTGTCTTTGAATTGATTGTGGTGGGATGTGGTGCGAGTTCTGATGTAACTTGAGGCTCTTTGCAAGTGCAGATTTTGATGAGAACTCATCTCGAAAATCTCTAGTAATTTTGTTTTCTTGTTGCTGTTGTGAATTGCCTCCTTTCTTTCTGTGGTCCATTGTTGTATGGATGATGTTTGGAAATGAAATATCTTCCATCTGGTTAAGAAATTTGATTTATCCTTGGAGGCCTGAACTGCTGTCTTTGCTAGCAGGAAATAAACAATGTTCCAACTGTCCCCAATTATCACCCACTGGCCTTTCTGCAGATCCATGTCTTTTGCAAGGATAGTAGAAGAGATGACTTATGGATCATGAATTGCATTTTGCCAGTCTTCTGTTCCTTCATATCTATCAATTTAGTCTTTTCCTCCTGTTTAAACTTGGTAAATTAAACAGTGGGCCGGACTGTGGAGGTCTGGTTTGCCTGGACACGGTGGCTTGTTTCAGGTGCCACTAGGAATGCAACTCCAAATGACTTACAAGGTCATGTTATTGATTTAGAGTAGGGTTTAGTGTAATCTTGCTTTATGGGAAATACTGCCATCAAAATACAGTTTTATGGTAATGTAAAGCCCATGTTTTGGAATAGTGGAATTGGAGGAGTTTTTGCTCCTGCTGCCTTTTCTTTTAGTAATCTTGATCTCTCTCAGAGAGAAATTCTTTTGGTGGGAATGCTAGGATGTTGTCACTGCTGAGGATTGTTCTTTGCCCGCAGTGTATGTGGCTTGGCCTCCAGCTGCCTGGCTTCCTTGGCCCAGGGGTGTGGTTTCTTGTTGCGCCTAGTCTGGTGTAACTGTGGGTTGCCCCAGAGAGCAGTCTCAGTCCCTTGTCCCTTTGATAGGTCTGTGTAGATGTCTGCTGGATGAATCAGTCCAGCTTGTTGGTCTGTCACAGAACTGGCCTGCAGAATGATGAAACCACAGGTTGTGTCGTGTTGGCAAACTGAAGTGAATTGCTCTTGAGTGAGCTCATCAGTATAGATCTGATGGCAGGACAGAGGGAGGCAAGACCAACCCATTTTTTTAGCACTGACTTGCTGCTACTTCACCTTGCCTTGATAGTAATTTGGAAGGGCTTTCCCTAGAACCAAGGAAAGGTGAGAATTCAAGCCCAAGGTTTGATTTCTGTGGCTCATGTAAGCGCAGGCCTCTTTATCGTATTGTTACTTGTATAACAGTCTTAGTGCTTCACCATCCAAGTGTGGCGAAAGAGCAACCCATAGATGTTGCAACTGGTGCAGTACATTAATTGGTGATGCCCTTTGTGGTGGAAACTTCTGTTCATTAGGGTTGGAAGAAAAGACCTACTATCTTATTTTAGTTGGGCTACCACAGACTAATGTTGTGAGTTGTTGCTGGAGAAATGGTCAATCTGAATATGAAGAGCTTTATTGCCTTGCTAGTGCCTTGATTCTTCTTCCTTAATTTTTGCCTTTTAAATGACTGATGTCTAGCAGAGAGTTGGGTTTTGACCCATACTTGCAGACTCTGGATCAGAGTTCTGCTTGCTCTCCCCACCACTCTCCCCTGATGGAGTGTGATGTTGTGGTTTGACAAGCCTGGCCTGGGCATGCACACAAAGAAAGGCACAATCCACTCTCCTCGCGAGCTGACGTGGAAATGGCAGTGCTGATGCAAAGTGTCTGGTTAGTCACAGGAAGACAGAGCTAGCTGTGGGAAAACATAAGCTGTCTAAATGGCCATTCCTGTTCTCCCTGAATGAATATGTGGCAGGCTGAAGGGGAAGATGTGCATAGGATGAATCTTACACATGAATTGTCAATTGGATCATGTAAAGACTCACTCTAATGGAAATCAGAGCTTCACAGTGTTACATGCAGCATGTGCATACAATAAGGACAATCCCTTCTCTGAGAAATTAGTAATTTCTACGTGTAGTAAATTGACAGATGTGTGAAATAATGGGAAAAAACCCCACAATAAAATACCGATTAATGTAGTAGAGACTCCACTTAAGCTTTGCCTTTTAGCCGGTATAGTGGTGCTTCTTCCTGCCTTTCTATTGAAACTGCCTTTCTCTAATTGTTCTTTTTCCCTCTCTGATACATGGCACGCAAGATTATCACAATTAGACATGTTTGTTGTGTCTGAGGTCTGATACTGGGAGAATAAAAATTATTCCCAGATGTAATGTCCTTCTAAGAGGATTTCAATGCTCTTTTTGCCTTGGATAGTGCATGTTCCTGTTATCTGCCAGCATATTCAATAAACAGTGGGCACTAGTGTAATGAGAAGCATCATATCTAAACCCAGCTTAAGAAGATCTGTTCTGTGTCCATGACTCTTCCACCCTTTCCCCTATCCTGACTGTAGCATCTCTTAGGATGGACCACAAAATGGTATTTAACTATGTAATCACAAAGGCCAAGAAATTTGAGAACAGAAGCTTAACTTGGACTTGGTTAAAAATCCCAATTTTAACCCTAAATTCCTGACTTAGGATAGTTTACTGTGGCCAACTTTACCTAATAATTATTAAATGTTCTTTTTGCTGCTTTGTTAGCAGCAAGCTAGATTGCTGGGTAGAATTCTGTAAATACATAATTGGCTCCAGTGGCTGTATTTACCCAATAGCTCAAGTGTTTTTCTCCAGCACCGCTGGAGATCAGCTGTACAGAACTTGGGTTGGGAGTGCCATCTTTGCAAGGTTTTACATAAAGATTCCCTATGATTTTTGGGCCAGGTGTGCTAATGGCGTGGTCTTGGACTTTTTTTTGCTTTTCTCTCAGGATAGCTGACAACTTTATTTTGGAGTCTACAGACTTTTTTCTTTTGAGGGTAGAGAAGTTAACCCTGGTGACTGGTTTGCTTAACAGCTGTTTTTTTCTGCACACTAAAGTCAGTGGGTTTTTTTCCCAGATTAGAATGTTACATTTTTAAACATTTACTTACTCAAGTGTACAATGATCTAATTCACTGTGTTTATTCCTTTTCAGAGGAATTTTCAGCACAGTAGCATGCCTATCCTACTTTCAAATGTACAAACACTTGGTAAGCAGACTTGAAGAAGAAAATCACTCGTGACCCACTCTAGTAAATACATTTGTAAAGCCTTAAACAGGAAATGACCCCAACTATTTCTGTCAGTTTGCCTCTGAGGCCATGGTTCTGCAAGCAGTGAAGCAACAGAAGGAATAAAACTAGGCTGGGTGAGGAGGAGTTGGAAGATCCTTCAAGTTTGCATATTTTTGAAGCTTATTTCCCACTGGGCTGCTTTTGCTCAGCCTTTTTTTATCAGGCTCCACAAAGGTATGCCAGTTTATGGGGATTGTAGGACTGGCAGTAAGAGAAGGAGGGCCAAGAGATCTTCAGGGTAGCACAACTGATGAATATAAAATCACCATCCTGAAGCTTCTTTTTCATTTTGGGCAAACATCATTGTGTTTCTGGAGAACCTGAGAGTTGTGTTACCACTTAAATATAGTTAAATCAAGATTGCTTTCTGTCCTTTGGTTGTTGTACACAGAAGAATGTTTTTTTCATAGGGATACCTGGAAAGAAATTAAGAAACTAGATTACAGCATGAAGGGCAAAAAAGAGACCAAGTTCCATGTTTCTCTGAGGCCTTGATACCTAAGTCATCATCTATGTATTCAGTTTGCCAAGTGTTTGTGCAGTTTTAAGGAGGGGTATGGGAATGTTTTCCCAAATGCTGTTGCTATTTGTATTTCCACATTGCTTGATAACTTTTATTAAAAAAAAAATGAAGGGAGTGTAATGAAACTCTAAGCAAGCTTCTCAGAACCTGGACTTAGTGGACCACATTCAGCCTCAGAATAAAGGACCAGGAAATGGGAAAGCTAACTGAGCTCAGCCTCTGAAGCTGAGATGGATGCTGTCATGACTGTAATGCTGTGTAGCTTAATTGGGTACTGTGACTTAAGCTGACCTGATCTTGACTCATCGAGGCTTGTGGGCTGAAGGTCCAAATGTACCAGATGTTCTTACTTAGAGAATGATCCGTAGGAATAAATGTTATGTTCTTACCGTGTTTAGGAATGGTAGCATAAGGTACCAGAAAAATTCAGCAAATTTAGTCAAGATACAAACTGCACACTAAGGCCTTTTTTCCCCCCTCAGAAATACTTCTTTTTTTCTTTTTTCTTCCTCACTGAAAAAAAGGGTAATTTTACTGCACAGTTATTGAAAAGACTAACTCCTCCACTTAGGAGTGGAAAGAGAGGAAAAAAAGTATGTATTCAACTGAAAAATCTCCCAGGAACTTCTCAAGGTGGACTGTAATTACTGGAGATAAAATTCTGTACAAGTAGACAAGTAACCCTGTGTTCTGTCACTTCTCTACTGTTACCCAGTCATTTTAGGTGGCATTTTTATCACTGATGGGCTTGGGTTAGTCTTTGATCAGAGGAAGTACTCTATATTTGGCTGAATAATATTATGTCTTGCAATGTCCACAAATTGGCTGAAAAGCCTGATTCAACTTAATTTGTCTGTTGTACCCTACTCCCCAAAGTATGCTGGAATAACAGAAGGAAAATTGCTCTTGAGTCATTGTGGTAAATGCATGTGTAGGACAGGAGACATCACACTGTCTATTCATGGGTTTTGGCCCTGAGATCATGGTTCCAGCAAAAGGAAGTGTGCTTGCATGGGGGACTCAGAAGAGTCTAAAAGCTTTTCAAGTATGAAAAATTCTTCTTCCAGGGCTGAATGATGTGTCTGCTGAAATGGTTTCTGAGCTTTATGAGGAATCTTTTATTTAGATAGGCACTTCAAATCCTGGAACTTAGTCCAGGAAGTAGTATCAGAAGCACTTCTTAATAATGTTGTTAATACAAACTATTCTCATGAGAAAAATCCGCAGGCATCTTTATTCTGCTTTTGTATGGAAGAGTGGTTATTTCAATATGTGTGTATATCTTTTCACCCAAAAAAGCTGGTCCCGGAGAATAGAAGTTTCATGAAAACAGGCAGCATAATAAAGGGAAAGGACCACAGGAGCAACTTGGCTGTGGGTGAAGATTCCTCATGAGTTTGCATTTTGTTAGACATGAAAGAATCCCCTCTCTCCATTTGGCAACAGATGCATCAAAATTGACTGTTAAGAGATGAATCCATCTGAAACTGGCTTTGTGAATTCTGTTTCTCATGTAGCTGTTGAGATCATTCAGGTGTGCAAGTTGGGTTCTTACTGGACATAAGCCTATTTCCAGGTCCCCAGGCAGTGGCAGTGGTCTGAGTGGTCAGTTCATCAAGCCCAGGAGATGTTTAGTCCTCTCTCATTAGGAGGGAGAGGTCTTTAATGGGCTTTAATTGGGTTGTACTTTAGGACTGCTCAAAAGCTTTGTTTGGTTTAGGATGTGGCTACTTGGTTAGAGAGTAATATTTCTGGAAAGAAGCATGTTAAACCTGTGTTTTGAGCTAACTGGTTGCTGGCTATTTCCCAAATATGAATGAGGTTTTGGGTGGGGTTTTTTGTTGGTTTTTTTAAATGTTTAAACTCGTGAAGTTTTTGGACTGAATTTTACCTGTTAATGTTCTGATACTGTACTCATCCCCAGCTTAAGGGTCCGTGGAGGCAGTACTCTCTTGTATACCAAGAAATTTTAAGTAGAATATCTGAAATAATTAGTACTCCCAGTGATCTGCCCTGTGCCTCTTAGTGGCTGAATATGAGGTAAAATATTGCTGAATGTCACAGTTTACAGCCTGGCAACTTCCATTTATTTTAGCATGCTGGGTTATAAACTGGAGCTTTAGGAACTGTGCACAAGTGTCCTGAGGTAATGTATTGCCAGATAAGATCCTCTGGATTGCTGGGTCTGTTCTGATTGAACTGGAAGGAAGCTGCAGGCGTGACTCTCTTTTCCCTCTGGAGATGTGCCTCTTGCTCTTCAGGCCGTGTTACAAGGCCTGTGTGCCTCAGCCTGGCCAGGGCAGAAGACAGCTGAGGGCTTTTGCTGAGGGCAGGGAAAGGAAGGAAAGGTGTCCTATTTACTCCTAAACATCTTCGGCGTCTTGAAGCACAAGAGAGACATTTTATAATGCAAGTTGAACCAGTTCTGGTGGTTCTTCCTAACTAGTTACATCAGAAAGGCCAAGGATCATTACTTCTTTTGCTGATTTTTTTTTTTCTTTTTTTTCTTTCAGCCTTCCTCTCCCTCCACCTTTTGTCTTGCTTTCAGTTCACCCATCTGCATCTGGTCTTGCCCAGGCAGCTGCTGCTCTATTTGTATGTTCCCTGGGGGAACTCCGGTGCTCCTTTAAGATCTCCTGTTGCTTTGGGAATTCACCTTTTAGACATGGTGCTTCATTAGCCTCTCTCATTTATTTAGTACTGTGAGAAAAGATTTCCTCTCCTAAAAAGCAGAAGAACGAGTTTCCAGCAGCATGTGCTTGAGAGAAGAGTGTCTCTGTGTAAATAGAACAGGTTTAAAAGCTATTGGCAAGGGAGCAGCTGGAGAGCTTTTGGAGGAATATTGTTTGACCGAGTTGGCACTGTGAGGCCCTTAGGAGGCTAAGGCTGAAGAAATCCCCCCTGCGTTTTCTCTCTGGGGAAGGTTTGTCCACTGATGAGTGACCGCACTGCCCCTGTGCACTGTTGCCTCTTGTCCCCTGCCTCGGTCTCAGCACGGTTGCTCCTTTTTGTTGCAGCTCGTTAGAGGAAAAATAGCCATTTGGGATTTTTTTCAGCCTTTGGGTTCTGCGTTTCCTCCTTTGCCGCCCCTCTCCCCTGCCGGGCGTTGTGGGAGTCGTCCCCTCTGCAGGCGATGGTGGGAACGACTCCGGCCTCACTTATCATCAGTGACAAATCAATGGCAGCCTTCAGAAAGCTGGCCCCCAGGATCCCCGCTCGGCCCAGCTCTGGAGCAGTGGGAGGCTTCCCTGGTGGATAAAGGACTCCTTGCAGCCCTGACTTGTTGCCTTAAATCTAGCTGAGGAAAGCTTTTCAGTCTCTTCATCAGTGGCCCCCTCCCCTCTCGATTTGTCTTGGGGAAGGTGGCGGCTGGTGGAAGGGGGGCACATGGGGAGGTGCGGGGAGACGAGAGTGGGAGAGCATTGGGGTTTGTAACACTTTTTTTTCTGTTTCCCTTTCACAATGGCCTGGCTGGTGCATGCAGAGCTGGGCTCACAAAGCCTCCCCGAAGCGCCCGGAGTCCCGCAGGGCTCCTCACAGTGAAAGTTTGCTGTGTGTATTCCTACCAACAATACAGCTGGGCCCAGCAACAGGCTCCAGCTTTGGGCAAATATTTCTACAGCTTTTCCTTAATCGCTTTTGAAGGGAGGAGGGTGAGATGGCTTTGGGAGGTAGGAGGGTGAAAGAAATTTTTTATATGCAAAGGATTTTATCTATCTCAAAATAGATATGGGTGGACAGATTTGTTTCTGGCTTCTGTGGTCCAGGCTTCTAAAAGAAACCTTTGTCAGCATCCATGCTAAAGCTAGAGAGGGTTTGGGGAGCATTAGGCTTGGATCTGAAGGAGAAGGGAGATTAAGGCAGACAACGTGTAGTGGTTTCAGCTCTGCCAGTCTAGTTTTTTTGGTTTTCTTTAAGAAGGAAACATAGCTGGCAACCCCTTTCTGTGTAGTTGAATCCAAAGTGTTGATGTAGACTGAAAGTATAATCTTTTTTGTGCTAAGTTGTGTCTAGCTTATTTCTGCTTAGCTGTTCTGTAGGGTTTATACTCGATTTCATGTTCTCTCTCTTACCTGTGAATTATCTCTCAATTTCTAGTTTATTTGATCTGGGTCGAAGCTCCAGACTGGAAGAAATCCGAGAAGTGATGTCTCTTTAAAGCAAATTATTTCACCTTCACTGTCTGATAGGTTTTGGCCTTGGATGTTTTTTGAACCTACTTGTGTAGCCCTGGGATAGACAGGTAGAGTTAAATCGATGTGCTGGTTTTGTCTCCTGGTTCTAAAGCTGCAGTGGAGATACCTGAACAGCATGAAACTGCTTGATTGGGTCAAGAAGAGATCATGTAAGCCCACTTCTCTGTTGCATTATGAGAAAGAATTAGCCAAGTCACCTCCTTTAAACATTGCTTTCCACCTCTGCAGGGCTGGCAGCAAGCTTGGTGTTCCTACAGTTTACGGTTAAATTCTTACTTTAGTTAAGCTGTGATGCATGTGTATTAAGGGTTCAAATGTCATCTTAGACCTGATGTTTGTGTTACAGTACGAATGATACCAGAAGCATAATCCTTGTTCCACCTGGGTTATGTCAGAAATTAAATTTGGACAGGAGCTGCATACCTGTGTCAGTGTTCTCCCAGAACAGAGAATACTTTTCCTCTAAGGTCAAGGTTCCACAGATGCTTCACGCTCAGCATAACCAGGGGCTGCATATGTGGAGACTGAGCTTCCTGGCCATATGCAGGATGAGCAAGACTACTGTGCAATGGTAAAGCTGAGAGTAAAGTTCTTAGCATGGATTTAACCAATACTTTTAAGTAAGGAATATCCTTGCCTTTCATTTGGAGATGAGCACAGAATATGAATCCTTATCTGTAGGAGGAAATTACTAATAGGCCAAATACCTATCTGAGTAAAAAGAGCATAGAATAACATCTGTCCTTTTGGAGATGTTCAAGCACCCCTATCCTTGCTAGCATCTGGTGACTGCCCCTTTGTTTTCTATTACTGATGATATAGTATTTGTAGAAGCATTCTATCCATAGACCATCACAACTACTAGTGAGGCAAGGTTTGTAGGAAAAGAGAACAATTTCAGTTAGACCAACTAATGCGGCTGGAAAAACAAACAAGATTTTGGGAGCAGTTTGTCCTGAGAACTAAAATAGAAGCCTAAGTCTTTAAATTAAGCACAAGTTGAGAACAGTTGCTTTGAGTTCAGCTTGACTGTATTATTGAATTGGATATTACAGAAAAAGTTCCTGATACTTCCGGAGCAGAAGGGAGATGATATGTAGGAAAGGAGTTGGTGCATTAGGGGCCAAGCCTACTACAATCCTTGCCTGATTTTCTCTTGCAGTTGATTAAAGTGTCGGCAGTTGCTAACTTTGCAGGCTGAAACTTGAGGGAGAGAGAGAAGAGTTTCTGCTTAAAACTGGCTGTGTAACTTAAGTTAGAAATGATTTGGTGAGTTTGGAGAATAAGGATGGAGAGTGCTTCTTCCCTCCATGTTTTAAACCTTGCCATAGCACAGAAAAGTTTGAAAATGTTAGAGAGCCTCTCATACTCGATAAATAAATAATAATAAAAAAT
>VYXD01000888.1:86125-130948 GCA_013397195.1 Hylia prasina | reverse complement strand
CCCCCAAAAAACCAAAACACCCCCCCCACCCCCCCCAAAAAAAAAAAAAAAAAAGAAAACCAAAAAACCCCACCCAACCCAATCTAAAACCAGAAGAACTTTAAGGATTGTTTGGTTTTGGAAATTCACCCATGAATAGTGGAGTTGTAAAGTTGTAAATACTTTGCAAATATTGAAACATTTCTAATATTTTGAAAACTTTCAATCAGTATTTGTATGTGCTGAGTGGGAGTTAAAAACCCTGCCAGCAAAAGCCTCTTTGATGCTCACTGTGGTGGACATTGACTATCCAGTCACAGGCTTGAGTTACCCAGGAGCTCTGCTCCAGTTATTACCCCCAGGAAAGGCTCCAGAGGAACTCTGGTCCAGAGAATGCCTTCTGAGAGGCTGCCCTCTGGGCTGAGAGCTCCTTTGCTGGCCTGCAGGCCATGAGGAGGAGGAGAAGGCAGCTGCAGGAGGCTATTTCTGTGTGCCACAAAGCAGCGTTGAAGATTGTGTTGCAATGCAAGAAATAGCATGGAGGGCTGTGTCTGTCATCCCACAATGGATATATGCAAAACAGTGTAGCTCTGTGAGGTCAAATATCAAATAATACAACCTGAATGCCTGCTCAAGTTATTCCAGGTAACTTTAAAGGGTTAACTTTTTTGGTTGCTAAGTAATCCAGATGGAAAAGAGTTATTCTTTTGCCATCAGCATGCACCTGGCTTAAACTTGTGTATTTGTACTCAGTGGGTATAGAGAGAAAAGTGACTGTGCTGGCATCTGATTTGGACCGAGTTTGAATTTATGGGCGCTTTTCAGGGGAGAGGGGAAAAAAGAGCAAAGTGTGCGTGGAGTAGCAGAAGAGAACTGAAGATTATAGAAGTAGGGAAGCTTGTTAAGAGACAGAAGGAAATGAGGGAACGTGGGAAGGTGGAAGGAGGGTTCTGGGTAGTGGGTCTGAGATGGGACACTCTGTCCTGTGCTCTCTTTTCCTCCATCATAGCTCATATATATCTAGTCTGTACCTTTTACTCCCAAGTTCCACTTTTCTGTAGTGGTTCACCCGCAAAGCAACTTTTGTCTTTCACATTCTTTTCTGTAGCCTGTCCTTTTTCTTAGTGAAAGGGGACTTGCTAGTTTGAGAGGCCTGAGGCTGACCTGTTTGGCACTGTATTTTATCTCCGTATCACCTGCATTACTCCCTTTTCCTTCTGTAGTGTTTTACAAGTATCCAACCCTTGTGCAAACCATTCTTTGGCTTTTTAAGTTGGACACTTGGAAACAAGTTGAACACTTGGGTTTCTGTCACAGGACTCTGTCTGTCAGAGATCTAGAAAACAGAGCTGATTATACCATTTGAAGAAGTAAGATGTGAAGGTGAATTCATGTTTATGGATTGCTTGACTATTCTGGTGATGAATGAATAGTATATAATAATTGTGCATTGAGTTCAGGACCTTGTGTGGTGCCATAAAAGTGCAGAAGCTGTGCAGGTGTATTTGATTCTGGGATTTCATTAAAACTTTTTCTAACTTGTTTACAATGGTTTTTAAATGTTCCGTGTAATCAATAGCAGCTGGATTTTTCTTCTGAAGCATGCTGCATAAAATACTATCTTTGCCAGACTGTCGCTCAGTTCTGCATACCAGGAAGCAACCCTTTTAAATTTACACCTGTGAAACTAAATTTACTAAAGACTTCCAGACTTTGGCCCCTCATTTCCTTTGAATTGAGGGAGAGCTGGTGTTGGGGGTGTGTCTCTTAGCATGCTGTTTACTGCTACCTCTGTGGTTAACCTCTTCCTCATGGACTATTCAATGCATTCAATTACACTACGTATTTCCTCCTCTGTTGAGAAGTGTATTTGTATACAATACAATATTTTTACTTGGAGTTGTCCCTTAGCAGTTCCTTTCTCTTTCTGCTCCTGCAGGAAGAGAAGGTCCTGGTCTATGGTGACACTGTGTTTGCAGCCTCTTTCAGCCTCTTTTGACCCATTCCCTCTTGAATGAGAAAGTTGAGTGAAGGCCACAGGTCTGCAGATGAAAAACACAGGGAACATGAGTTGAGATCCATGCTAATTTCCGTCCGGAAACTGCCTCTCTGTAATTACAGTTCCAACATTCTCCAGAAGAAAAGGGCCCTGTCCCCCCTACAGCCCCCCTGGCAAATTTGATGTTCCTTGCAGCAGGGAAACCAGGCGTGGAGCGGAGCAGGTCAGCTGGGGCTTGAGAATGCTCCCTCTTGGTGTCTTCGTTGCTGAAGGGGGGTGGGAGCTCTTGCTGTTCTCAACCCCCTTCTTGCCCCTTCCCTCAAATCTCCCAAGTAAATACAATTTTATTTTATTATATTGCTGCTGATCTGCTGTTGTTTTAGATACAAAAAAGGTGGAAGGGGCAAGAAGGAACGAAAGAGTCTGGCGACAGGAAGAGATGAATTGCTGAAGAATGACACTGGCAGGGACTATTGTTCATTTTAACGCTGGAGCAGGAGCAGAGAGAAACGTTCACACGCCATTCTTGGGCATCCTGCTGGGCAGGCTAGGAAAGGGGCATTCCAGCTGGTCGTGAGATTTGGCTGGACAGATTGAATTGGGCTGAATAGAAAGCTCGCCGGTTTTTATTATTATTATTTTTTTTCTTATAAAGAAACCCACTGATTAATTGCAATGGAACCCGATTAAAGGGAGAGTCTGAAACCCACACAGACATTACAGACATAAAGCTGTCAGCCTACCAGCATGGGATGACTGGGCCTTAACCCTTTACAAGGCTAATGGGGGAGGGGGATCCCCACTGGAGTCAACATTGCTTAGTCTGTGTATACGTGTTCGTGAGAGAGAGGACTTCTGTCATTTGGGGAAGGAGTTGTGTGCACAGCAGGAGACCTGTAAACAGACTGTATCTCATGAAAGACATGGGACTGAAGAATGAAAATAGGGTTCAGGGTCATTTTGTTCGTGGAGAGGTTGTGTGAGTGTTTGCTCAAATGTTACTGGATATATTTTAATAGTTTTGCAGAATTCAGTAGCCCTTGTGCACGCATTTCTGTCTCCCCTTCTGTGCAAACCTGAATGTGGCACTAGGAAAGATTCTGTGAAGAGACCTGTAAAATTCCATAGACTGCTTGGGGAATGTTGCAAAAGAACTTGGTAGAAACATGAAGAATATAAAAACCAGGTAAGTATATAAAGGAATGCTATTTGTGTGAGAAGAAAGCTGTAGTTGAGCTCAATTTGGGGACTGGTGTCGAAAAGTGGATGGCAGCTTGGACATAGCTCATGGACACAGCACATCTCAGCAGGGATGGGCTGGGATTTCAAAATGCTTGGAAACCCCATTCTAGGACTAAAACCTCATTTTTATTATATATTGATATAATTTTAAAAGTTTTGAAAAAATTCCATGTTGTGATACTTGCGGTTTTCTGTAACCTATGTTTTTGCTCATCTGATTTAGTGTCTGGACATGGTTCAATGCTCTCTGCTCATTCTCTTCTTCTTTAATACCCTGTTTGTAGCTTGCTTCTGTTGAGAAGCACAGATGATTTATTCAAATAGACTCTTCAGGCTCTGAAAGGGGTCTCTGTGCTGCAGTGTGAGGAGATTGGTGGGGGGGCAGATGCTCTTGCCCCCAAGCAATGCTCAGCTTCAAGTGTGGCACAGTAAAGGATGGCACATAAGTCCTCTAATGAGTGCGCTCTCCAGTCGTTTTATCTTTTTCTACAGCACCCTGTGCACATGTGCGCCCACTGGCTTGGAAATGTTTCTGTAGAGAGGTGGAAAGAGTGGAGATACGGTTGGAACAAACAAAGGTCCTTTGTGGGCTCTGGGAAAATGACAGAGGGGTTGCTTTTTGCTCTCTAAAGCTCGTCATTTCTTCCAATTCATCAACTAGTTAAGGTTGGAAGAGGCCTTTAAGATCAATCAGTCCAACTCTTAACCAAGTACTGCCAAGTCCACTCCTAATCTATATCATTAAGTACAGTGTCTACATGCCTTTGGAATACTTCTGGGAATGGTGATTCTACCACTTCCCTGGGCAGTCTGTTCCAATGCTTGACAACCCTTTTGGTGAAGAAATTTTTCCTAATAAATCTAAACTAAGCCTTCTCATGCATAACTTAAGACGACTTCCTCTTGTCCTATTGCTTGTTACTTGGAAGAAGAGACTGACCCCCATTTCATTACCACCTCCCTTCAGGGAGTTGTAATGGTCTCCCCAACTCTCCTTTCTCCAGGCTAAACACCCCCAGCCCCTCAGCTGCTTCTCTTTAGACTTGTGCTCCAGAGCCTTCTTCAGCAGCATTGCCCTTCCCTGGACATGCTCCAGCTCCTCAGTGGCCTTGTTGTAGTGAGGGGCCCAAAACTGGACGCAGCACTTGAGGTGTGGCCTCACCAATGTTGAGTACAAGGAGACAATCACTGCCCTGACCCTGCTGGCTACGCTTGCTGATACAGGCCAGGGTGCCATTGGCCTTCTTGACCACCTGGACACTGCTGGATCATGTTCAGCTGCTGTCAGCCAGCAACCCCAGGTCCTTTTCTGCTGAGCAGCTTTACAGCCACTCTTCCCCAAGCCTGTAGTGCTGCATGGGGCTGTTGTGACCCACAGGCAGGACCTGCCATTTCGACATGTTGAACCTCATGCAATTGGCCTTGGCCCATGATCCAGCCTGTCCAGATCCCTCTGCAGAGCCTTCCTGCCCTCCAGCAGATCAACACTCCCACACGACTTGTCTGCAAGTGACTGAGGGTGTGCTTGATCTCCTTGTCCAGACTGATAAAGACAATAAACAGGACCAGGCCTGATACTGAGCCCTGGGGATCACCACTGGTGACCGGCCACCAGCTGGATGTAACTGCAGGCACCAGCACTCTCTGGGCCCGGCCATCCACGTGGTTTTCCATCCAGTGAACAGTGCACTCATGTGAACCACAAGCAACTAGTTTCCCCAGGAGAAAGCTGTGGGAAACCATGTCAGATGCTTTACTGAAGAGGAGGTAGATAACATCCAGAGCCTTTCATTCATCCACTAAACAGGTCACATTGTCATAGGAGCTTTCTGAGGTGGAAGTTGCTTATCTTCCTTTTTTTGTCCTGCATCTCTGGTAACTCATTCTGAATGCAGGTTGTGCCTTCACTGGCTTGGCTTCACAGGAAGCAGCTGTCAAATGGGGGACTCTTCATGCTCAGTTCCTGTTGGGAAAAGAAAAAAAAAAGTCAAAACATCATCTTTAAACACTCTCTATGTAGACATTTTTATTAGATCAAGGGGTTTGAGTATTCAAGGAAGAAGGGCATTATGCTAAGTCCTACAGTTCATCAGTAAAGTGAAGAACAACTTGAACAGACACGATCTTGCATTATTTTCACTGCATTCTATTCATGAAAAAGAGACTGCTGCAAAAGTTGTTCCTGCAGACAGCTATGTACCACTCCCTTTGAGAACATGGGATCTCTTGAGAGCCTATCAAGGGATACTGGAAATATTCACTCACTCCTAACTGACCAAGGATGAGAGTCAAATTTTGTGGTAACTCAGCGTCAGCATAGCCCAAGGAATCAGAAATGACAGTTTCTTGAGATTCTTATTCTGTAATTTGAATGTGGACGTAGGAAGGTAGATGTTAACCACTGTAGTGCAAAAACCTCTATGAGCAAGTGGGACTTAAAAAGTCTGCTGTTCATGCAATGAAGTGTGGAGGGGAAGGACGGGGGGAGTCACTTCTGTACAAAAATCTCCTTACTCTTTGGTCACTTCCCATGTCTTCTTGTTTCTCTTTCTGCTGTTCACTTGTGGCTTCCCTTCAGCTCTTCCACACCACCTACTAGTCCCGCTGTAGTTCTTTCCTGCAGCTCTGTTAACGTTTAACAAATTTCCCTCCAGTTCCTATGTTTCTTTTGGCTGTAGCTCAAGGCAAACTCCCCAGATCCAAAACTAATTTAGGGCTCTGAGCAACAGTAGCATTTAAATGTTGGCTTTGTGCCATCAGGCGGGCAGCCTCTTCACTGAGAAGAAATCTAATTCCAGTGTTTATTAGATTAACAGTGGCCTCAGGACTGGACTTCCTTTTAATGTTGTCCTTTTAAGAATTGTAAGGCTAATACAGGAACTTGGGAACCTCCAGGAGGGTCTCAGGGGCCTGGCTCTGACCTTTTTTTTTTGGAAGCAGGACTTGGATCTGACTTAATTTGGGTCAGATGGCATAGGGGAGCAGACTGGTGAGGTGGAGCAGGAGGTGTTATTTTGACTTCCCAAGCAGTGTGTGTAAATCCTTCCATGTTTGTGCAATAGTGGCTTTGATTTCCTGCAAGTTTGTTTCAATAAGCTCTCTGGGGTAAGACTCTAGGTATGGAAGGGCAAATTGTGCCTTGGCTAAGAAGTGGACTGGGACTGGGTAGGATCTGTTTTAATTTCTCAGTTTGGCCACAAGCTCTTTGGGAAGTCACTTAAGGCTCAGGTTTCCATGAATGAAGACTGCCTGTGGTGGGAGGTATGAGTGTTTTGTAATATTCAGAGTCAGGTCTAAGTCTCTTTGGCCAGCTGTGTAATGATAGTTAAATGTCTAATTTTCTACTGATTTTAATTGACTTAGGCACACAAATACTCACAGTTTGGTGCTGTTTGGCTTCCGGTTTTGTGCTCCTGTATTGAAGATAATACTTCTCAGCTTTTTAAGAGGTGTTAAAATTGTTCATTAGTAGAAAAAGGCAACTTGATGCTGTAATAGTAGAGACCACACACATACCTAGAAAGATGTGGTTCCATGACTGGGCCATTTTGCTTTTTCTGTGTCTTCCTCTGCCTGCCTCAGTGCTGTTGCTATTATTTAATTGAAAGCGAAGCCCAATGTGAGCAGTATGAAACTGGCTGCAAAGAATTCTCTGGTGCTTTTTGCTATTGTGGTTAATTTCTGAGGTGTGAGTATAAACGAACTGTGGAACTTGCAGGTTTGTAGAGGCAGCACCTGAGACTTCCAGTTTAAGCAGAGGAAGAGGTTTATGACCATATTCCAAGTGTTGCAAAGGAGTCTGAAGTCCAGGTGCTGTGGGAGGTGTAGGTCGGTGCTTCATGGGCTGCCCTGAAAGCAAACAAATGTGGGTGGGCTAAATAGGAGCTGATGTACAGTATAGCTGCCCTGCAGTAACCCCAACACTGACATTCTTGTTCTTCCTGCTGGCAGTTCTGTTAGAAAGAACTTATCCCACCTGATCCCATAAAACATTTGCATTAAACGTGTTTTGAGTGCACACGTGTGTGGATATGTCTGCAAATATATATTTAAAACGTATTGCTGGTAAAGGTTTCTTTTTTACTTTTAAGTTAATCCAGTTCTCTGGTAGGCAGCACAGTTGCTGTGATGTCTCTGTGGTTGTGTGGTACCTCTCTCTTTGCCAGACCCAGCTCCATTCTTCCAGCTCAATCTAGCCAGTTAATAATTGCCGCTTTGCCCCTCATCCTCTGAGGGCAACATAATATCATGTGTGGAGTTATTTTTTAGAAAACAGCATACAGAACAACTAACTCTCTTTGTCCCAAGATAGCTCCATTTATCTTGTGGTTTCTGCTTTTGAAGTCCTCCTGCCCTTGGGATTGCAAAAACGAGCTCCTGCCTCCTTATTGCCACAAAACCACATTGTGTATCCTATCCCTTCCCTGGAGGACTCCTCTGCTAAGCTGAGCTCTTGTGGTTGGCTTCCCAGTCTCTTGTGTGGCAGAGCTGGAAAGCTACAAAGCCCAGATGCTCCACTGCTAACATGAAGGCCTCTTTACAGAAGACCAAAATAAACCCCTTAAAATGATCTCTCTATAAGAAAACTGTCTCTGTCTTGTCCAGGAACCTGGTCTTTTTCATGTCATGCCATAATGATGGGAAGGATCTGACTGCAGCCTGCAAAAGCCAAAATGGGCTTTTTTGGAGCCAGAGTTGATCTCTTTGCATTATGTGCCTGAAGAACTGCAGTCCCGCTAGAACATAAAAGTTCCTTGTAAAGGAAGACTTCAATGTTTTCACTTCTACTTTCTGTAAAGAAGTGTATGGCCAATGCTATTGGCGTGTTCTGGGACTGGTCAAGACAGAAGTCTTGAAAAGGTTAAACAAACAAAAGAATTTTCTGGGTTTTGGAGAGAAGTTCTGGAGGGCAGAATGTCCTTAAAACTCATCCAGCGCCTGGAGCATCTGAAAGATGAAAGAAGCTGGCTGATAATTTCCTGTGGGACTAACTTACTTAGAGTAGTTCAGAGAGCCAATGCCAGGCAAAACCTTGAAGACAGAATAAAAATGCCTTCAAAACAGCGTTGAGCAAGGTTATGGATAATTTGTAAATCCAGAGAGCCCTGGACAAGCACTGATGAAGTAATTAACAATGATCATAAATGGTGTGGCAGAAGAAGCTAAAGGCTCAAGGAGCTTCTGAACCAAAAGGAAAAGGATTTTCCTCTAGACTTTGTGATAAGGAAGTGGCTGGATTCTGAATTTTCTGAAACACATTTATCTTTGCAACCCAGATTGAAAAATGCAGCTTCCGGTTTTTCTTGGATCCCTGAAGCCTCTGAGCACAACTTCTCAAGCAAAGATGGCAGTGGTGCTTCCTCCTCTTAGCTGCAGTCTTTTGACCACTCCATTTTCCTTTTGCCTCACCTTGAGACACCTTAGCTGCTCATGACACTGTGGGTAAATCAGTGCAGTTTACAGCCAGTAGATTAAAACAAATTGGCATTGATTTCAGTTTTTGTTAATGCTGTGACCTGTAACTGGCTCCTTAATAGCCTTTGTCATGGTTGGAAGCCATTGCTGTTCAACACTATGTGCAGACAGGAAGATGTATAGCTCTCCTGTATGAAACTGAAAACTGAGTGAGTTTTTCTTTGCTTGGTTTTAGCTCAATTCATAGTTAGTTAGTGGTGAAATGACAGCTGTGTCTTTCTCAGCTGTGAAGCAAGGAATTCAGTGAAATCTCAAGGATGCTTGCGGCTTGGAAGAGGACATGAAAGGAGTGGGAGCAGAAACAGAATAAATGTTGGAAAAGCACTTATTGTTTGTTTGCCTTAAAAGTTAAAACTTGAGTTACTTAAGTGAAGTAGAAGAGGGAGGAATACATGTATTCAAATTAAGTCTTTATTTTCTCTTATTGTAGTTATGAGTGACAGATGCCAAGCTGGTTTTCATTAGGTCTTGTAGGTTGCTTGCATTCTTCTCCATTCAGTGAGAGGAAAGGATTGCAAAGCTTCAGAATTTCTGCAGTAGCTCTGAGATTCTGATTCTTTCAGGCTGTTTCCCAGAAGTGACAGAGCATATCCTTGCAGTGACTATAATAAACCTTTGGTGCTCCTGTAGCTGAGATAATGTAAGGATCACTTTAGGATAGTTACCTCAAGGATGAGAGAAATCTGTCTGTGAAATAATGGAAAAGTTAAAGGAAAGCTCACAGAACCTAAAATCCCAATGTTTTCTGCCCCATAACTGGGAAAACAAAGTCCAGTGTTTCACCTCCATGAACTTTGATATAGCAGAAAGTTTTCTGGCTGTTCAGTGGCCTTCATTTGTAAGTGCTGTCATGCCAGTGAAACTCATAGGTGACTGTACTAGGTGAAATACACCAGAAGTACCTGTGGATTATCTGCTTAAAACAGCAGGTTGTTTCTCTAGCTGGGGCTTAGCAATTGCTTCTCTAGCTGGCATTTAGTAATTCTGAAAGTCACCTGGTAACTTCTGCTTGTTGTGCTGTTATTTTCTAAATTTCAGTGTACTGCATGATTCACGATAAATGAACAGTAAATTGTTTGCAATCTTTATGGAACAGGAAAGGGTAGAGGTTGTTAGTGTGTGGGTTTAAAAAACAAAACACCACAGTGAAAGAAATGGAAAGTTATGTGTCTCATGTTGCTGAAGTGACTAATTCTTGCAAAGCATGATGTAGGCTTAAGGTAGTATTTTAAGGTGGTAGTCTAGTGTGTGTGTGTGTATTCTGAAAGGGTCTGAGTCCTGTTGCTCTGCCTGTCAGGCAGGTCCTTGTGGCCCAGCTAAAAATTCCCACAATATTTTAGGTTGCATGATGATGTCCTTGAGTGATGTTATGCAGTAACAACCTTTTATTATTCTGTCCATTTCTGAGTGGACAGTGGACGGTATTTAATTTCTGTTTTAATGTGCTTGAGTGCAATGATCCTGCATGACGAGTAATTTAGTGCTGGGGTAAGTCCCTTGGATTCTTTGTTGTAGTTCTCTATTGACATGCAGTTGTACAGGAGCTTGCAGCTATATAAGAAAATGCTGCTTCATGTTAATATCAGCAAAGCATATTTCTTGATGGCATCCTTCAGGTATCACTCTGCACTTCCTAATATAAAATGGATGACATGCTCTCTGCTTAAGAGAGAAAATCTACAGGTAATGAAATGCCAAGACTGAAGGGATGCTTTTAACTGTAACACCAAAAAAAACCCCCTGCATGGTGGGAAACAATGTTCCTGCTCCTTGGAGTCCAGGTTTAGAGGTAGGAAAAATGATTTCGTTTGCAGAGAAAATCCAAGTATTGGGGTTAAAAGTATGTAGGAGGTTCAGTCTCTTCCAGTTAGGGCCTTGGAGGTAAGAAGCAGAACGTCAGAGGTAGCATACTGCAGCTCATGGCTTTCTGTGGTCTTTGTACCTTCATAGGTTCTTGGTAAAACAAACAGATGCTCCCACTATCTAATGTTTTTGCACACAGTTGTAGAGAGAGTGGCAGAACCATCATACCGAATTCTGATCTTTTGAAAGGCTCAAAGACTTTTTTAAAAGGGCTCTTTCTTTTAACATAGGACAAGATATATGAAGCAGGCTGATATGGTACTTGGTTTCTTGGATCAGCAATGTTTGACAGACATGTGGAGCTACAGAAAAAACCCAGCATTTTCTACTCTCCTGCCAGTTCCAACTGTTTGAGGGAACCTTGTAGTTACAGAAAGGACATTTGCCATTTAATTGCTATTAAATATGCAAAATGTATCACTGTATAGTCACATTTCAGTCAAAATATCTGGAAATTAGAGTTGAGGTGTTTTACCAGGTCCTTACAAAGTAGTTATGATGTTCCCAGGAGAGAGCTGCATAGGATTCTGAAGAGAAGGGCGAGGGAAAAAGTCACAGAGTGGGTCAGGTATTATCTCCTGTGAGGGAGACTCCACAGCCTCTCTGGGCAACCTATTCCAGTGCTTGGTCACCTGCACAGCTAAGAAGTTCTTATGCTTGAGTGGAACTTCCTGTGCATCAGTTTCTGCCCATTGCCTCTTCTCCTATTGCTCAGCACCACTGAGCAAAGCCTGCCTCCATCCTCTTAACACCCTCCTTTCAGATACTGGTAGACATTGATGAGGTTCCCCTCTCAGTCATCTCTTGTCAAAGTTGAACAGACTCCCTCAGCCTTTGCTCATAAGAGAGATTCTTCATCCCCTTAATCATCTTCATAACCCTCCACTGGACTTGCTCCAGGAACTCCACGTTTCTCTTGTGCTGAGGACTCACTTGTGCTGAGGAGCTGAGAGCTGGAGGCAGCATTGCAGATGTGGTCACTCACTTAAAGCTTTCTCCGGTCTAGCCTCACCTGTTAAAATTTCTTGGTCCATTTGAAATAGTTGTCATTTACCTGATACTTCATACCTACTTTTGGACAAGAACTTAAGGCTGAGGTTTTGATGTGTTTAATATGCTTTAGTGGTTGAAAGGTTCCTGTTTCTATACTGAGACTTCATGTGTTGTCCACTGTGAGCTACTTCCATAGGCAGCTAAGAAATCAGGAAACAAAGGGTAATATACTTCCTATTCAGAAAATAACCTCATAGAATCGGTAGTTGTTGCCTTTTGTCTGATTTCAAGAACTAAATAGTCAGCAGGGAATAAAAATATACTGTGTTGGTTCAGACTTCAGACAGAATCTTTTTGGAGTCTTGAGGGAACTGTGTGCCATAACACACTTTTGAGAAACATTTTGTTACTGATTAGAATAGGTTGCTTAATTTCCCTATACAAGCCTCAGTATGGACCTTAATCTTACACTCCACTTCTGCAAATGGGGGAGAAGTTTCTTCCTCCATAATGTGACATTTATGCAAAATTAGCTTGAAGTATTTTTTTGGCTGCCATATTGTGTCATAGCAGGAGCCAATGGCTAGTCTTTTATTATTACTCCTTGATTTTTCCAGGCATTGCTGCATCCCAGCATTTTCTATTAATTTGTCCAATCTGTTTTAAATTAATTTCCACCAGATGCACTAGTTTAAAAAAATATTTTTTAAAAGATTGAATCGTAATTTCCTGCCCATAATTCTAATCTTCTAAGGTCCCTTCTATATTATTTCTTTTTCCTCTGTTGTGTTTGGAGCAGAATATTTCCTATTTTGGTATCATTTGCAGGCTCCTTTTACTTGATACTTATTCTTTCTTCCAGATCATTAATGAAGTTATTTAATGGGACTGGATCTAATGCTGATCCCTATAATACCTACTAGCTATGTCTACCCCCTGCAGCTTGACTTGCTGCCATTTCTCATTGTCTTTTGTTTACGGTCCTTCAGCTGACTTTTTTGATCTGTGTTTGCTGGTAACCCAGCCAATTTGAATACAATTTTCATGGAATAATAATGTACCTTCTGTTCAAAGACTCTGTATATGTAGAAACAGATTAAACATTAAGTCTCAGTACATTGTGGTGACATTATAGTAGTATACGCACTTGTAGAAGGGAAAAAGTAATTTTGTCAAGTTCTGTAGAAGATATAGATAGGACAAGGATCTAGAGACCTCATTTATAGTCACATTGATAATTGCAAGGTGTTAATTTATGACTTCAAAGTTTTGGGAGAAGGAACTGTAACAATTGCTTCTTAATCACTGAGTCGTCTTATGTTCAAATCAAATGCTTCTTCAGTATTTTTTTTTCAGGAGTTTTCTGTAAATGCTTTCCTATTTCCTGGGTGCAGGTAAAGGTTTTCAGTGTGATTAGCTGGTCTTTAATTCTGTGGGATCAGAATTGGGATCCAGAGACTCAAGCATGTTTTTAAAGGCCTCCTATTTCTCTCCCCATGGAGTGTTTCTGAAAATACTGCTTCTGTTCCAGTCTCACTCTCAGTCATGCACCCATTGCACCAACACTCAGTCAGTTTGCACTTTGTTGCAGCCCTTATTTTCTTCAAGTCCTAATTAGCAGATGCCCTGTGGAATTTCTCTCCCTTGTGCTTTCTATTCTTTGTGCTCACATTAAGTGTAACATTTTTGAAGTCTGAGGTGTGTAGTTTTGCAGTTCAGTATGGTAACCAAAGGTGATTGTGCTTTGATAACATGCCTCTCCCTAGCATTTTGGCCAGTCACGTGTTTAATTGAGAACAAGGTGGGTCAGGATTGAGGTATCCCTGCTTTTTCAAATTGAAAGGGGAACTTCTAGGGCTAGGAAACTTCCATTCTCACTTGGAGACTGCCAAAGCAGGCACCATATTCCATTACCAAGAAGCGGTAACATCTTCAGTCTCTTCTCTGGTTCATGTGGTTTTGTTGAGGGTTATGTCTTTTTTTTTTTTCCTTAACCTTACCACTATCACATACTTCCTCAAACAAAACTGTAACAATTCTGTTTAAAGCTTTGAGAACTTCTGGACTGCTCTTCCTAGTGTTGTTAACTTGAGTCTATGCAGGCTTCAACAACTCGAAGACAGTGTGGGTACCCAATCAGAACTGCTTCAGATGCTTCTGTAGTGGGAGTAGAAAAGAAGAGAAAACTGTTGGCATTTATCAGTGCATGGTGCCCCTTCTGACATCAGCATGTTGTGCTGTAATGTTGCCTTTGCTGTGTCTGCCAGCAGAACTCTGAGTTTAAACAATGGTCAGCAAATCCCTCTTCTAAAGCTGGATTAACTGTACTTTTTCCTTCAGTGGAAACTGCTATTTGGGTAAGAGAGGAATCCAAAATTTTCATTTTCCCTCAAGACAGGCAAGCAAATAAAGTCGAGCTTCTCTGCTGTAGGAATTTAGGGAAGTGCTGGATAAAGAGGGAAGGTGTATCATCTGAACTATGCTCGAGACTATCTGACATATCCAACATCTGCCCTCATCAAGGTGTGTATGTGATGGGAATGCAAAAGTGAGCCTGGCCTGGAAGTGGAGAAAGAGCGATAATTGTTATCTGGCACAGACCTTCTAGCAACAGGTGGGCAAGGTGTTAAGAAGGCTGTTAAAAGCTACAGAATTCACTACTTTTAACCCCAAGTAAACAATCAGATGCTCGTGATTTCTTGAATTACAGAAGGAAGAAATTCAGTGCATCTGTTGAAGCCAGGGCAAAATATTCTGATGCTTATTCCAGATTTGTTCAAAAATTTATCTGGGGATACCCTTCCATGCTTTCTCTGTGGAGAAAAACCTACAGCCTTATGCCCATCACTATTAGGATTTTAGTTCTCTCCTTTCACCTTTAATTCCATTAATCATGTTCTATTTCATTTACACAGTCCTGGATTTCTTTTTCCCTCTTTGTCACTCTAAGTGTCAAATGTGTCCTGTATTTTCACACTCGTTCAATATCCACTTACACCTTCTGTCCTCCCATCATTTTTTTGTGGTAGGGTTAAAATTATAAAAGATGGTATTGTCATATTTTTGGTTCTGCCTCTTGTAATAATGAGGTTTGCAGAAAGATCTCTGCCTTCCACTGAACGTCTTCCATAGGCCAGAATTAGGTGCCTGTCCATGGAGGGGGAGAAACTCAGATCCACGTTACCCAGTGCTGGAGCAAGAGATTGATTGTTCTTTCCAGAGGCTTCTGATTCTGAGCTGAACAGTCTTCAGCTGTAAATAATGCCAAATCTCTTTGTAGTTCTGGCTTTTCTAAAGGTATTGGTGCTGTTTTCCTTGCAGCATAGAAGCACTTCAGGAATATTTAGCCATGGTTTTAGCTGTGCTATCTGGTGTTACAGGTACATGAAGAGTTGGAGGGTGGTGCAAACAAACTGATGGCTGTGAACTTCCTACTGCTGATTTTAAAAAGAACAGTAAGAGGTTCTGTGTTAGGATCAAAGGGGAAAGATACAATCAACAGGGTGGTGTGGAGTGGGAGACTCTTTTATGTAGCTGGTTCTTGATACCTGAATAAAAGAAAATTTGGAAAGGCAGCATGGCATTGATCATTGAAGCCAGGATCTTTTGCAGTTTTTCATTGAGGAAGCTTCATCCATATGTGAATATGATAAAATTCTGATAGTTCTAGAATGCTACCAGAGACTGACAGAAATGTATTAATTTCAACAAAAGATGCTTTTTACAGTGATAACAATCATGCTGCCTCCTCAAAGACATGCTAGAAACCCCATCACTGAAGGTTCTCAAGATGCAACTGTACAGGGCGCTGGATAGTCTCATCCAGGCTCCATTTTCCACAAAAGGTTGGACCAGGTGATCTTTTGAGGTCCCTTCCAGTCTAAGCTGTTTCATGATTCCATGTTGAAGCAACAGCCTGTCAAAGGTTGAATTGCTGCAAAATAGTGTTAAGAGCTGCCATGTGCCGTTATTTTTACTGAAGAGGGAGTGGGTTAGAGTCTTTCTTTTTGGAATAAAGCATGCCATCAGGACTTAAACAAAAGTGTTTTCACTCTCCACCAGAAATCTGCTGTTTCTATCAAAGCAACAGCTACAGAGCCCAGTTTGGTAATTATCCTGTCTGCTTAAGTTTTCTTTGTAATGTCAATATTTTTATGAATCAGTGGCAAATACAGGGCTGCTCTGTAATAGCTCTGAGGGTTGCCAGTGACCTTATCAGCAAAATGAAGCTTTGTATATTAGGTTTTGCTTTATGGGGCTATATTGTTTGGCCTGATGAAGAGTTACTGGGAGGTGAGGGAAGCAGAGTAGCAACCTACTGTTCGAGCAGCCCTGCCCTCTCTCTCCCCCTCCCCAAAAAGAAAGGGAAAAAAAAAAAAAAGGCAGAAATAACAGGGTGATAATTGACTTCTGCTTTTTAGCCAGAAATTACTTAACTGCTTTGTCAGCTTTAGACATAAAACTACATAGACCCTACCTATTGTTTTAAGAGGGGTGGGGGCAATGCACCCTTCCTCAGGAGACATTTCATTTATGAGACAAATATGAAAACGTGGAGGATATTTGGAAGGAATCTGAAGAAACTGAGCATACCGTGCTAAATTTAAGGTGATGGCAGATGTTAAGTATGAAGCCTATGTTTAGACTAACTTCCTGTTTTTAAAATCTGGAGGTTGTTTGTATATTTTGCTAGAAAACTGTTTGGTTACTGGATCCTGCTGCTATGCATCTGGAGGGAACCAAACTACAGACAGGGAAGATGATTTTTTGGTTGTTTATACCCAAGGGCAAGTGAGAGTAGGAAATTTTTGTTGTGGTCACATGAGGGATCAGGAGAGGCCATGAAAATTGAGTGATATCAGCTCAGCATGTGGCAATATCTCTGTTTAGCTTCTTTGTATCGCTTTGTATATATTGCACTGCTGAAATGTGTCAGGGGTTTGTCTCCTGCATAAGTGAAAACATTTTTGAATCCAGATTTAGTAAAATGTCCAAACCTGCAATGTGATGTAAAGTTTCAGGAAAAATATTTGTCATTACTAAGCCCAGAGGTGCCTCTTGTTCCTGCTCCAGAAAAATGTGTAGAAGTGCAATTAGGTATATCCCCTTTGATTGTTGGTCCAGTTGCCAGAACAGCAAGCACTGATTTCCTTCCTGTTCCTGACCCACTGACTAACTGGGATTGAAACGTGACACTGGAGCTTTATATGTGTGTTTGGTCAGCCTTCTGTGTCACACTCCCAGTGTTTAATGAGAGTTTGAGGTAAGAGGGTAGATCTTCTGCTAAGGCTTCTCACACCAAGTGCACCACTTCCGCTTGGAGCTGGAAAAAACAGGCTTCTCATCTTTATCCTTCCTGACGCTCTACTGTTACAGATACAGTTACAGGGTAGTGTCACTGGAGCTCTGAGCACTGGGAAATAATCATGAGACACCAGAGGTGAAATGCTATCCACACTGAAATCATTGAGAAAATTCCTGCTGCCTTCAGGTGTGCCAGCCTTTATTCACCTTGTTCTTTTTTCTGGGAAAGACTATCCATCCAGGATTGCTTCCGAAACTGTTCATAGGTTGAAATCTGTGTGTTTTCCCAACAGTCATGTGCATTACTTGACAAGTACAAACCCAGGGTAGATCATGATTTGTAGTGACTAGAAGGTTAGTTCCCCTAAAGGTCACAAATCACAAACCATTAGATCTGCAAAGGTTGTAATTTGAAATAGTTAAGCAAAGTGTGCTTACATAACAGCACTACGGACACCAGCTAGTGCATATGAGAGAGTGTTGGTATCTAGGTCATAACGTGTCCTTCAGCTTCCAACAGTTTCAGTAGCATGGTAAAATCACAAAGCAGAGATGATGGAACATAGCAACTTTAATGAGGTGAGAAGAACAGATTTAATATGTGTGTGCTTATATATAACCTAATATTAGTAGCAGCTTTGAAGAGAACTGTGTGTTTGACAATACAGCAGATTAAGTTACGCTTTGCAGACTGGAACAGCTGCACTAATTCTTTCTTTGCTGTTGCAGAGCTGTACTGCCATGCTGCTCGTGAGGAAGGCCAGAAAAGCTGGTGAAAGGATTAAAGAGCAAGTCTTCAGAGGAGGGGCTGAGGGAGCTAGGGTTGTTTAGCCTGGAGAAAAGGAGGCTCAGGGAAACTCTGTCACTCTCCATAACAACCTGAAAGGAGGTTGTAGGGAGGTAGGTGTGTCTTTTCCCTGGTACAAAGTGACAGGATGAGCAGAAATGGCCTCAAGTTGTGTCAGAGGAGGTTTAGATTGAATATTAGGGAATATTTCTTCACCAAAAGGTTTGTCAGCGCTGGAGGACGGGCTACTCAGGGAATGGCAGAGTCTCCATTCCTGGAGGTATTTAAAAGGCATGTGGATGTGGCACTTAGAGGTGCAGTTTAATGGTGGATCTGGCACTGTTCAGTTAATGGTTAGGTTTGGTGACCTTAGAGATCTTTTCCAACCTAAATTATAGTGTCCTTGTGTACTCCAACAGGAAGGGGTACTGGAGCTTAAAGTAGCTGGGATGAGTGTTTTGGGGTGCTTTTGATAAGGATAATGGGAGATAATTGCTTTGGAAAATGTAGTTTAAACAGCAGCTACTTTGGCTACAATATACAACTAGTTCTGCCTATTTAAAAGGTTGTAGGTGGCAGCAGAAGATGGTTTGTCCTGAATTTTCTGTGTTGTCAGTTTGAAGAAACCTGTTTAATTTTTGTGGCTGGTTGTGGTTCTTCTGAATTTCCCTTAGTTTATTTCCACTACTCTGAAATGTTGCATAGATGATGAATTGCTTTTCCTTAGGAGTGTCTGTTGCTTTTTTTGTCTTCTGGCTACATCACCCACTTGCTGTACTTTTGAGCCATTGTCCTGGCCATACCTGGTAAGTCCTCTGAAGATCTGACCACTCTGCCCTCTTTTATTCCTTATTCACCTCCTGTTCTTTTAGCCTTTATCCCTCATTACACCAGATGATGGCTGCTTTTCTGTTGTATCCAGATCTCTATATACCTTGAGATGTATTGTTTTGTACGTTTAGTTGCAAAAGTAATTTGTAAGGGACATGAGCGAAAGAATAAAAGGTTTTTATTTTTATGCCCATGACAGACTGAATAGAAATCTTGCAACCAATTTGTTGGGTGCAGCTCAGCTTGGAAAATAGTCTGTAGTTAAGGCCTTGCAAGCTGCAGTGTAGCATTTACAAGCAGGTAGCTGAGGCTACCTGCACAAACATCTTTAGCCAGTTTTGTGCAGAAGAAACATAATGTAATCCTTTTTTAAGGAGGTGCACCCCTCTGAAGTTTATTCTTTGCTTTACTTGCACAAGTGGATGTCCTCACTGGAGGGAATTCTGCTGTTGAAAGAGTTGCAGAAGTATTACATCAATTTTGCAGATACTGCTTTTCTCAGTTAGAATGGAAAATACAGAAATTATGAGGCTTGTTTTTTCTTTTTGCTTAGATTCATAAAGTTTATGGTTTATCACAGGTACACTAGATGTATAAGTGAGATCAATGAAATCAAAAAGCCTGAAACTAGTTCAGTATGTATGTGATTACCACTTGGGGCAGGTATCTATAACTCTTTCCTTATGATTTATTGTTTAAGAGCTTTAGGTTTGTTTGAATTGCAGAACGAAGGAACCATGCAAAAAAAATCCAACCAGACTAGCCTGAGGGAGTTGATGATTGATAGAGTAATCATTTGTTTAACAGTGATATTGATTATATAGGTTGTCTAGATAATGTCAGACAGAAGTTCAGGCATGACCTTTTCCTTTGTGGGGGGTGTTATAGCCTGTTCTTTTTCAAGGCAGAGATTTTTTTAAGAGGAAGTGTGGGATAATATCATAAATAGTTGTATTTGCACAGGGATGAGAGTCAAGAGTTGTGTTAGAATGTTGTTCTGAAGGTGGGAAAGGAGGGCTGGGAGCTCCTTAGGCTAACTTTAAGGCTGGAAAAAATATTCTTACCAGTTTATATATTATGGTGTGGACTGCATTTTCTTTTAGTCAGTTTGTCAAACTGAAAATCCTCTTGCTCTTGTAAATGTCAGTTATGAGCAGCCTAATGTAACAGTTTAATGTTTACAGGTAAATAATGAAAGATTTTTTTCCACTTGCACTGGAGTCTGAAATGTCTAAAATAGTGACATGCAGAAGGTTTGCATCTAAAAAGTTTAGGGTTTAGAGATGACCCTTCAAATAGCAAGGATAGTACTTCAGAGCGTTTTCCCTTGTATTGTGGTGTCATAACTAAGTGAAGAGCAGCAGTAGCACTGTGGTCTAGGAGAAGACTGAGTTTGTAAAATAAAAGTGGTGTTCTGATACCTGGCATTCCTTGAATGTTTGTGATTAGTGCTGATATTTTTCAGCTGATTCCCAAGTTTCTTTTTGGCAGGTTGCATTTGACTGTTGATTTCAAAGAGCCTCTTTCCAAGAAACTGTGCATAGTAATTGATCTCCAATTTCAGTATGTGAGGAAGGTGAATATTTTCCTTTGGAGTCAAGGATGTGTTCATACACACTAGCGTGTACACAGAGAAAAAATTGGTGGCACTTTGTATTTAATGTTTACTCTAAAATAGGTGGGATTCTTCAATACATCTTTCTTTTTTTCTTCCTGTACAGGTGTTACAAGTAGCACTGAGTGCTCCTGTGGACGTAATCATTTTACCTGTGCTGTCAGTGCTTTTGGTGAATGCACGTGCATCCCTGCTCAGTGGCAATGTGATGGAGACAATGACTGTGGGGACCACAGTGATGAAGATGGCTGCAGTAAGAATACCATCCTTGACTAGTGTTGGGGGAAATTGAGTATCTTTTTCTCTGCAGGTGCTTCCCTGTTTTACAGGCACATCCTACCATTTGTATGACAGAAGGTTTTGATTGTAGATGACGTACTTTTGACTGATTTGGAGTCTTAACAAAGCCATTGTCCACTGATCTAAAACACAGTGACAGCCCAACTTCGGCTTTTTTTGCAGCTGGTTTTAGATAATGGTTGGACATGAATAGGTTAGAGGGAGAGGAGGGACAAAGAAAAGTAGCTCTCATATTTCCACCCTTGCAAAAGCACTATCTCTGAATTAAATTATATGGAAAATAAACAGTGTGTAGAGGTGTATTGAGGGTGTCTGCTCTCTTAAGTAACATTCTAGGAGGGAGGGAATCAAACTGAAATACCATTCATTGGTCTTGGGATTTGCTGAGAGATGTTACCTTGCAGGTACTGTGTATGTGCATAGTGTTGGCATCCACGTAGCTGAGCCCAGCTGGGTGAGAACTGATGTGAAAAGTCACTCTGAGTGGGTGTAGCATGACAGAGATGAATAGAGAAAGCCTCTTTCCGTGGAGACACAAGTAAATACCTTTTTTACCTCATTTTCTTTTTTCTCCTGTGAATATCCAAACTTTGCAGAGAAATAAAACTGCAACCCTACCTTTTTAAAGTGTGCCTTTTCTTCAGTGTATCATATGCTCATATGTCTACCATAAGCCAATTCAATGAGAAGAATGAGTTCTGTCTGCTTTCTTGGGGAGAGGAGAGGAAAATGGAAGACAGTGGGCTACTGGACTCTTAATATAAAAGCAAGAGAGTGAAACAGGCTGGGAGTTAAGGTGAAAATTACTTTAGCAAGTCAAGATTAAGTCTTGCACCTGTGTCTATTCAGTACTGCATATATGCTTGAGTAAGTTGATTGGAGTTTGCTAAATTCTGTATTAATGCAATTTTCTAGTCTTGAATTAGTAACCTGTCATTTTGATTAAAGAATAACAGCTTGAAATGCAGTGTGTGGCGTTAAAAAAAAAAAAGCAAGATACTTGGTAGCGAGTGGAGTTACAACTACAAAAAACAGGAGCAGACATGGGAAACACTCCTTTTGAGAGATATTTGCAGTTTTGACATAAACTCTTAAAATACAATGTGTTTTACTTTGTTTGGTTTTTTAATACTGTGTTGCACACTATAAAACAAATTACCACTTCTCGGGTTGGTTGCACTAAATTTTTTCTGCAACTGTTTCTGTCACTGTTTCTGCACGCCCCAGACACTTTACATTTCTGTTGGTCCTCGGGACATCTGCCTCTACATAGGTGTTGTCCATTGGTTTTGGGAAAGCCCTGCCTCTGCTTACCTGTGACAGAAGCAGTTCTCCTTGCAGAATTGAAGCCCTGCTGTGATGGAAGCCAATTATTCCATGACATGTTTGCTTCCTGCTCTGGATCATGTTTACAAGCCAGAGTCCTGTAGTAATAATAGCAATAAGCAACCTGCCAGCTGTCATGCCAGCTCTGTAGACTTTTTGTGGTGTCAGCTCTCTGGCTTGCTGACAGGGTCTGGCTTGGAAGCCCTCACTGCACATGCACAGAGTAGTTCAGCTGCCTTCCTGCCTTGTGCCAGCAGAGACTGCTTTGGCCTGTCCCTAACGAAAGCCGCCTGCAAGCACAGGAATGGTTTTCATTCTGCCCTCCTGCACGCCCTTTGAAGTCCTGCATCGTGTGAATGAGTCTTACTTCCTGTGGCAAGGGTGAGCGGACAACTAACTGAGTAAACTTGGCCTGAGGACTGATGAATAGTTCTGTTTCTCATAAGATACACCAAATCTCTCCATAACCACCCCCTCAGATGAGCCTTTTTGCTCTGAATTTTGGATCTGTATAATACTTAATTAACTTAAGTAAATGTGTTACTTCTTGGGACACAGACTTGCTTGCTTAGCTCTGTGCACTGTTGTACAACAATTCTTCATTTGAAGGGACTGAAGAAAAATTTACTTCTTTTACCTTAAAGATTACTGAAGGTGATCTATTGTTCCCATCTCATGGAGAAATTTAAACAGTTTCTGTTGAGCTACAGCTCATTCAAGTCCACTAGAGGGTCTCTTCCTTGCCAGGCAGGACTATCATTATGACCTGCTCATCAGCCCCATAGCAAAAATTTTTAAGGTTAGGATAAAAATCTCACAGGTCTTTTGTTAAAATTAATGGAAACTTTGAAAGAATAATTTTCCTTCCGCCATTCACTTAATCACGAGTATTGAGCTCAGATGCAATGGCTCAGGTGAAGCTTCACTTCTAAATTTAATATTCTGTTGAACACACACCAGTTCCTTATCTGCAGCTTTGTCATGTTCTTGGGCCTGGAGTATGTGTGTTTCCTTTAAAAGGCACCAGAATTAATGCAATGCCCCCTCAGGCAGAGTGCTTGTGATCAAAGGGCTGTGAAAGATTGGATGCTGATAGTCTTTTAATTTTCTTTTTTTTTTTCTTTTTTCTGACCGGCAACATCCTTAAATAGAGTTCAGCAGTGTAATAACATTTTATGTTATTCTGGAACTAGATTTTCCAAAACGTTAGTTAGTAAAATGCAATGTCTCCTTTTGCTTTGTGAGAGTGAACTAACCTCCTTTATTTTTGTCCCTGGATGTGGATCTCAGCAAACACATCTGTTTGCGGGTATGCATGTGTTTATACACATGCATGAGTATGAACATAGCTGGGGGTCATGCTGCACCTTTCTAATGTAGGTAGCATGATTTTTTGTTTTGGTTGTATTTATTTTTTTAAATTAACTTCTCATTCTTCATGTGAATGAGAGTTTGTCTAATAAAGCAGCCAGTATTGTTCAAGCCTCTCTGCGTTCCAGTACTCTGAACACCAGTTGCTTGCTGTCCTTGGGTATACAAAGCAACCTGCTCACCACAGGCAACAGGGATAAAGTGTTCAAAGGACAGTGGGACGTGATTCAGTCTGTGTTTCACCTTATAAACTTCCCTTTCTGCCCACCCTCCCCCTTCTCCTTCTGCTTGGCAATAAAAGAGTGTCCTGTGTAACAGGAGTTGGGAGAGGGGGAGGAATAGCAGGCTTATGATAGACCTAGCTTTGCTGAAACATTGGATGATGTCCAGTGTGACCATGCAGAGGGATGAGCTCAGGGAAATGGTTGGAAGTTCAAAGGCCTTTTTGTATTGCTCACTGTCAGTTGACAGATGTGCTCTCTTTTGCTGTTGCTGCCCAGCCTAGTTCTTCTACTGGCTCCCCTTCTTTGGATTTGCTCCCCATCCTGCCTCTGCCTGGGGAGGCAAGTTAATCCCTGTCTGTCTGGGCATTTGCCTGCCTTCAACTCCATCCTGGGACTTGCCTTTGCTCATCCCTTTTAGGAAAATATTGTTTCTTTGCATTGATATGGAGAGATCAAGCTGGAGTTGAGCAGAGAAGGGGGGTTGAGGCTTAACTGTGTTTGCTGTTGGCACAGCCTAATTCTGCTGTGTGTACTGGTGAAAGCATATTACTACAGTCTATGATTGCTTTCTTATCAGTGGAAGCGATGTCTATGAAGGACGTGCAGCTGTTTCAGAAAATAATAAATACTCTTCATTTGACATGTTGGAGAAGGGGGCTGAAGAGGCAGAACTGTCCCAGGGTCATGCATCAATATCAAGCTGGGATGAGAATATGGAGATTCAGTTTCTAGTCTTCTTGATGCTAATCCAGCTTGTCCTTCAGCAAGATGAAGAGATCTTGTTCCACCTCTGTCAGTGAAAGTAGTTCTTACTGCTTCATTTGTATTGCATCTGTCTTTCATCTATCTTCTGACTATGGCTTTTAAAATCAGCTATATGAGTAAAAGCAGTACACTTACCAGATTGTATAGCTGCTCCATTGTGTCAGAACAAGAGATAGTGGTGGGTGTTTGAGTGTCCTAAGTGTGACCTCCTAACTTTTGAATTTCCTCTTAACTTCAAATTTCCAAACACTTTGGATATATTTACAACAGTACTAAACATTCACTGTGAACTAGTGATATGGCCCCAACTTTAACTCTATAGAACTAAAACTCATCAAAATATGAGGTAATAAATAGCCAACAGAGGAGCTGATTAGTAACAGCCCTAGAGAAAAGGGCTGTGCAGTGGAACTGAAGCCTGATGTGCTTAGAACAAATAGAAGGAAACAGGAATGTTTCTGTATAAGCAGTGTGCTTTTTAGTGGAAAGAAGTGATTGGGAAGGCAGAGCTAGGAAGAGGGGAATTAGGAAGAGATTGCCCCCATGTGAAGGCTGCTCCCAGAATTTCTTGCATTTTCTTTTGAAGCATCTATTTCTGACCATTGTTAGATCCAGGCTACAAGTTTATATGGATCCCTGCCCTGATCCCATTGACAGTTCCTCTGCTATATGAGACATTCATTAGTTTGGGTTTTTTGGTCTAAAGTGTGTTTGTGGTTTTTCTTCCTCCTTTAAAAGAGAGCTCCTGTAGAAGGAGATTTAATCCCACCCTGCCCCCACCCCAGTGTTGTCTGTGCTAGCACACACTTGCTCTCTGCTGGGTTGGGGAATTTGGTCCTCCTTTGTATATGGCAATTTGTGTTTTGCTCTCTTCCGTTGTGCTTGAAGCTTGATTTTTATATCTAGGGGGAGTATGAAATTGGCTGAATTGCTCCCTGTAGGGGTGGAATTTAATTTTATGTCGTTACCTCGTGAAGGGATGCAGCAGTTCAGTGGGATAATGGTATCCGCTCTGAACCAGCGCTAATGGCTTAACCCTCTGGGAGCCTGAAGAATTCTCCCCTGGAGAGTGAGCATGCAAATTCCCTTCCAGGTGGCTCCTGTGCAGTCCTTTGGTGATTAGTCATGCTAAAGCATATCCTGGGAGGATGGTCTTAGTCCTGAAATTGCAGCTGAGGCCAGGGAAGGTTTTCTCAGCGTTCGGTATTTGGAAGTTGTGCTTGGGGGAGAGAGGTCTGATCTGTGGGACTGATCGTCTGAGTCTAAAAATGTCTTGGTTTTATCTGGGAGCAGAGTTTGGAAAGTGGAGTTTCCTACTTCTGCCTGCCCTGAGGAAGAAGCAGAAACTCCTTCTTCATTTTGCTGCAGCAGCCCAGAGAAAGTGCAGCGTAAGGAAAGGGGTGAGCTATTGGAAGATCAGGGTGCTTTCAGACCTATAGAGGGAAAATACAGATTTTCATGCTTCTCTCTCCTTCATACCCCTCTGGTACGAAGGAGCAGGATATGAGTAGCTGGATATGAGATGGGTGGGTATCTGCATGGGAGAGCCTGGACATGGTGGGAAGGACTTTTTCCCAAGGGCCAATACCAAATTCTTTGAATTTTGAGAGCAATTACATCTGCAGTGATGTCCTCAGATACAGAAATGCCTGCAATGCTACAGGAACAGCTGAGAGGATGATCTCAATTTGTGGTTAGAAAAATGGATGTTAGAGAAAGTCTGAATTTATCTGCCCTAATCTTAAAGAGGGGGCTTTTAGGACAGGACCTTGGTGAGAAATGTTGGAGGACTTGCTATGGAGGGCAGTGAATGATTTAGTATGTATAATCCATGCTTCTTTAACAGGACACTGGCAGCAGTCCTGGGCTGATGGGGAACAGAGGATTGAGAAAGCTGGAAAAACTGAAAATGTGACTGTTTTCCTTACTAAATCATCCTCCTTTTGTGTGTGGCTGCTGTCTTCACCTTCCTTTTTTACCCACCTCCCTCTGCTCTCACTCCCACCTCCAGGATAGTGTTGGCAGGAAAGGGAGTAGCAGCATAGCAGAAAAGGGCTGGCCTGCCTGGTGACAGATGGGAGTTGCTGTCGGCAAGCTGGGCTGGGATGAAAGGGTTTCAGGCAGTCGCCTTTCTAGTCCGCGCCCCGTCACATCACCGAGCAAATGCTGTTCTTTGGACAACACACCTGTCAGGAACAGTCTTGTGCAGCCCCTAGCCTACCACAGCTGGCAGCACTTAAAAGCATGAACCTCTCAGGGCTGAGTGTTCCTCTCATCTGTGGGGGAAAGAATAGGGCTGATGCTTCCCCTTGAATTCCAGCTTTGTGGCTCCAGGCCTCTTCAGACACTGTGTATTTGTGGTTCCACTCCATTGCAAACAGACTTCTGTGTAGGAAAGCATCATCCCATGTCTGTCCTCTTCTCCCATCCTTTCTGATGGAAATCTTGAGCAAGGTTTGGACTCTGTTGTCCACACCTGAAATACAGCAAATTATCCCCAGCAGCGGATTCCTGCCTCTCAGCTTCTCCTTGCAGATTTCTTAGATAAAAAACCTGACAGAGTCCCGGTGCTGAAACACAGTGTAGCATGTTACTTTGCAAAGTTAAAACATAGCTTCTGATAGTTCTCACTCTAAGGAACTTGCTGTGTAATAGAAACAGGATGGACTGCCCTGGGAAGCATGCAGGAAAGATGTTGATAGTTTAATTTTGTTTGTTATAAAACAAGTGCAGTTATGGGAGGACAGCAGGCTCAAGGATGAAAGAGGAAAAAGGAACTCAGTGGGGGAATTGTGACAGCTACTTTATTGTGGAAAGGTCAGTGTTTCTCTGGGGAGGAGAAACTGCCAAGGTACAGACCTACCCTGACTCCCCTCTAAGGAACAGCTCTTCCTGATGACTTGAAATTTTGTCTTTTGTTTCTAAGAGATTTAGCTCCACTCCCTCAGGAGGGAAGGAACTTTGTTTTCAGGAAGGAAGCTGGCTGCAGCTCCATAAGGTGTTTCTTCGCTCTTTCAGTGCTGCCCACTTGCTCCCCCTTGGACTTCCACTGTGACAATGGAAAATGTATCCGGCGGTCGTGGGTCTGCGATGGAGACAATGACTGTGAGGATGACTCTGATGAGCAGGACTGCCGTAAGTCACCTGTCTGAGGGAAGAGGGTGGGTGCAGTGCCTGCCTGCTGTGACTGGGGAAAGCTGACCCTTTTTATTACAGGAATGTAACAGTCTACGCACTGAATTGGACCTCTGGCTTGTAATAAGCTATGTTCTGCCTGTGACAGAGGTGTGTACCTGTAAGCCCTGCTGCCTTGGCACCTGGCTTTCTGTTCAGCTGCCTGTCTTGGGGGAGGGGATGCTTCTCCATCCAGCTGTAGAACCGTTTATGCCCTACAGCCTTGCTAGTTAATGTCCCATGAAGCACTTCCCTGAGCTGGGCTTCATGCCCTGCCCTGTTAGTGGAAACACCTAACCCCTGCCAAATCCTACTGAACTGCCTGTCTGGCTGACTTCCTGTGGCCTCAGGTTCCACTGTCTGACTTTTCTGCAGTGCTGGCCTGTCACCAGCATCCTGTCCCTTCAAACAGGGCTCCTTGAGGAGAGGGTGGTGCTGTAGGGATACTGCCTACACAGAGTTGTGTGCATGATGCTCCAAAGTGACTCTTATGGAGGAACCCCATCTGAAGAAATGTAGGAATGAAGCTCTTGACTGTAAAGTACTCCATATCCACTGCATGCATGGAAATGAGTTCACTTTCTTATCAATATATCCCTGATCTTTGCCTGCCTTTTTGGGCAAAGAACCGGGAAGCAAAGTTCAGGGGTTGACATCCTGTGTGATGCTCTGGAATGCAAGACTAAGCTCAGTTTCAGTCTATTCAAAGATATTCACGAAGGAAAAGATATGTAGGTCTGGGTGGGATTGGTTTTCTGTTTTTCATGAAAGGTTGAAAGGTTGAAATGCCCTCATATCTAAGACAACAGTGGAGAAGGGTGTGATCAAAAGATTTGGAGACTAATGAAAAGAGAAGGACAAGGTTCTCTTCAATGAACATGTCCTTTGCTTTGAAGACAGCTTTGGCATTGTTGTAAAAACAAGGTGGAAATACAACACTAATAGTTATTTATTAGATAATGATAGGGACTATTAACTCATTTAAAAAGAGGCATGGATTACCTTTTTTCTGTGCAGGGTTATCTTGAGTCTGGCTTGGGACTGTGCTAGAATACCTACAAGCATAGGGTGGGTGGCTTCATCTGTCTGTGCCAGCTACTTCCTTCAACCTGTGTTCTCAAGTTTTAGAGCCTGCTGTACTGTTGGTGCGTGAACAGGGTGAAAAAGAGACACTCAAGAAATCTCCCAGTAGCTCTTCTGGTATTTGTTAGAATCAGCTCTCCAGCATCACCGTGTCGTTGGAGGATGATGTTGCTTGACATGTAACATGTCACACATTTGGTGTTCTGCAAGCTAAATCTTCTTGCCTTGCCTTCACCTTATCCCTATTGTGTCCCTGCAGCCCCAAGGGAGTGTGAGGAAGATGAGTTCTCGTGTCAGAATGGATACTGCATTCGCAGCCTTTGGCACTGTGATGGTGACAATGACTGTGGGGACAACAGTGACGAGCAGTGTGGTGAGTAATGTAAATACTGCCTTCACAGTACTTTAAAAGGAGTTGTGCAGTGTCCAGCCTCTGCAGTTCTAGGATTCCCTAAGCACAGCTAAGGCTCCCAGCTGGGTTTTCTGGACTGAACTTGTCGGATATTCCGTTCCAAGGGCTGGCTGCTTAGGATCTTGGGCTATGTGTCTTACCTGCCAGGCAAAAAAAATCACTTGAGACCTTTCATTCCTTGACATGGCATTGTGAAGTCCCCTTGGATTCCTGTTGAATCCATCACTCTGTGTCAGTTCAGTGAGCAATGACAGTTTTGCTCAGGCCCTGCCTGCCATGAGTATGTATGGTTTAATGAGTGATCTTGTTTGTGGGTGCCCTAGGAGCTTCGGGAGGGTAGTGTGGTGTTTTCCTGGGTACTGTGAAGAAAGCCAAGGCTTTGTTTGCATTGCTGTCTCTGCAGATATGAGAAAGTGCTCAGAGAAGGAGTTCCGTTGCAGCGATGGCAGCTGCATAGCTGAGCACTGGTTCTGTGATGGGGACACAGACTGCAAGGATGGCTCAGATGAAGAGAATTGCCGTAAGTGCTTTCCTTTGTAATCACAGGAAATAGCCCCTTGGACCTGCTCTTGCCTTGGGTTTGGGCATGTTCTCTGCAGCAGAGATCAAAAAACAAGTTAGTTCTGCCTGTTCTGGCAGCTATGCTACCTTCTGCTGCCTACCCCAGAGGGCAGGAAAGAATGGTGTCTCTCTTGTGTTAACCTCACAGGCATACTTGGTGTGTGCCTTGCTGCTTCTCTTCCTCCCCATAGCTGTGACCTTGAGTCAGAGTAGGAGGTTTATGCTTTACTGAATATAGCTCTCTATTAAACTGGAGGAGTTGAAGAGCAGCTGGAAGGCAAGAATCCTATTCCCTTCTTTTTCCTCTTGTCTGATTCTGGACTGAAATTTTGGAAGTGCAGGAGTACTCTGCTTATTGAAAGCACCCTCAGGTACTGCACACTGAAGACACCTCCTACCTGCCCAGTCTCTTTTCACTTAAATGCTTTTTGCAGGATGTTGCTCAACAACAGTGACTGATGCTGAAGGAGGGGGCTGCTGTTGGGGCATGAGAACCCACAACAGTTGTTTCCTCCTTCACCTTCACAGGCTTGTAGCAAGTGGGACAAGAGTTTGTGTCCCTTTCTAACTCACACTGCCTCTCTCCTGAGTCTGTGAGCACTGTCCATGTCTCTGGAACTTGCAGTGGTCCCTTCCCCCTCCCTGCTCACAAAGGCATTTTGCAGAATTTGTTCTAGATAGCAGGAAACTTCAAAAGGCTCTGGGAGGGGGATGAGGGCCGCCAGCTCCTGAAGGGCAGGGGGAGTGGATGCATGGGGGAGTTGTCTTTTATCTTTCCAGATAATGAGAGTTGGCAGAAAGCCAGGGGCTGCAAACATTTCTAAGCCAGGAAAGGACTCTAAGAGGAAGCCAGCCTCTCTCCCTCTCCTTTTGCTCTCTGCCTTTCTCGTTCCCTTGCCTGTCACTTCCCCGAAGGCCATGAACAGACCCTCAGGAAGGGAAGAGAGATGTTCCAATGTTGCCTCCTGTGGGAGTGGAGGGGCACCCAGAAGTGGTGTCCCTGTTTCTCTGAGCTGAAATGCTATTTCAGTCCTTGCTGGCAGTTGTCTCTACAAGACATTTTAAGTAACTTGCTAAGAAGTTCAGTTCAGCTACCTCCTGTTCTTTTATCTTCATCCATGTGGTTGTCATCTTTTCCTTATCTACAATCATGTTTGTCATTCATCTGGGACAAGGTGGGATTACACTCTTCTTTTTTGTCTGGGTTTTTTTCTTTTTGTTTCTTTTGGGGATGTGTGTGTTATAATTGAATCACGCAACATGATAATTTAAGTCACTGACTTCATTTTCTCAAGGAAACTGAAACACTCAGGCTCCTTTGGTGAGGGACGCATTAAGACACGTTTTCATATCCAGACACTGACACTCACTGAATTAAAGCTCTTAGTTCATGCCTTCAGGCTGTGCCCACTTCTTCAGGTTAGAAAGGCAGGTGTAGTTCACTTCTTAGACTACTCTTTCTTTTCAGTCTTTCTTTTCCTTTTTATTTAATAGATTTATATCAGAACTCCTCAGTTGGGAGATTTGTATGTCTGAAATGTATGGTGCAGTCCCCAGATAGTATGAGAAGAGGTGTCAGACTCTGTTGTGTGGGACTCAAAATGTTTTTTATGCCTTCCCAGTTAGAGTAGTGTTGAGCAAAGAGCAGTAGGCAAATCCTTGACCATTAGTTTGTTTGGCTTTTCCCAGGGTCATCTCTCTGGCAGTGCTCCTTACTGAATAGGCATGGTTGTTTTGGCCAGAGCTTGAGAGGAAAGGGAGGGGGAAATCCTCAAAGGTCAGGTGCTGGCCTGGACACTCTCCTGTTTGCTTGCTTTCTTTGGTCTTCAAGTGCTTATTTTTGTTAAAATTTTAAAGGAATTATTCCCTAGTTTAACCTTGCATTCTGGCATGCCTCAGTCCTTAATATGGAGCTATCCCTAACATTTCTTTATTTTTCTGTTTTTCTATCTATGTTTTTTCAGACTTACAAAACAATTTAAACACTTTCTTGGCACTAAGACATAGTGTTTCAAGCATAACATGGAAGGTGACACTCTTGGATCCTTTTTGAGGCTTTCCCATCAATTCTTCCTTCATATCTTTTTGCTTCTCTGGAATTTAACAGCTCTTGAAAACTTCCATCTTTATAGCCTATTATCCTATGTAACTTTTTTTTTTTAATATTGTATTTACTGGATTGTCTGCAGGAGTGTCTTTATATAAATTTAACCTATTTTTCAGTGAAGCAAAACCAGCATTCCTCTCCGTAGTACAAATCATGCAGAGAGAAGCAGCAGTGAATACTTGCCAATTCATCATGGGACTGAAAAGGTTGCTTCTAAACTGGACTGTGCCTTGTCACCTCACATATTTTTTCTTTGATTCCCTGGTTAGCATCAGATGTTCCAGCTGCCACCTGCAGCTTGGAGGAGTTCCAGTGTGCATATGGACGCTGCATCTTGGACATCTACCACTGTGATGGTGATGATGACTGTGGGGACTGGTCTGATGAATCTGATTGCTGTAAGTTAGCACAGCATGATGTCCTTGTTCAAGTGTCAGAGTTGCAAACCTAAATGCATTTTGCATTGGCTGGAGAAGGGCTTACAGTGTAAATGGCAATCTAATTGTTCACACATAAGCTGGCTCCTTCATTATTAGGGATTTTGTTTAACTCTGGGAACTGAGAATAGTGATGAGATCTGTATAGTCACTGCACTTCTGCTTACAAGAATTACTAGAGTTTCCAGAAGAAATCTACTCAGGACCAAGTTCCTTAATAATGCAGAGTAAGGGTGGTACTGAGGAGCTCTGGGGATTGTTACACTTGTCTGAGTTTGCTCTTTTTGTGCTTTATCATCTCTGCAGCATCTCACCAGCCTTGTCGCTCTGGAGAGTTCATGTGCAACAGTGGCTTGTGCATTAATGCTGGCTGGAGGTGTGATGGCGACTTTGACTGTGATGACCAGTCAGATGAGAGGAACTGCAGTGAGTGCTGGGAACTGGTGGAAACATTCGGTTTCTGTGGATGCAAAAGAGTGCTTGGGACAGATAGCTTTGGAATTGTGTCTCTTCTGATCCTTCTTGCTCACCTAATGTTCCTTTTTTGGTCCCTCAGCTACGTCTATGTGTACAGCTGACCAGTTCCGGTGCAAGTCGGGACGCTGTGTCCGTCTGTCCTGGCGTTGTGATGGGGAAGATGACTGCTCTGACAACAGTGATGAGGAGAACTGTGAGAACACAGGTTTGACCTGCTACCTTGCTGCTTAATAGCTAATTAAGTTTCCATCCTGACATAGGACAGTAAAGTAGTAAAGTCTCTTTTTTATTGCTTCAGGGAGTTCAGCCTAGAGTTTCTGTTCTTCCCAGAGAATGGGATCTGTAAGCTGTTTTATATGCTTGCCAACTTGTGCAAGTCTGTGTGCTTTAACTTAGGTGAAGGTGTTTCCTGATCAAGTATCCTCCTGTCTTGTCCCTACACTGTGAATTACCACAGAGCTCTGGGACAATTCCATTCAGACTTGGAAATATTGATAATGTGCCAAGTCCTTTGTCACATGGGCTATACTAACTTATGCCTTCTAGGTAGTTCTGGATAGCTTTCCTGTTGCATTGTGAAGTTGCTGAACAATTCTAGCAGGCAGTGGAATCAAAAAGGACATTTAGTGGAAGAGAAGAATAAGGCCTTTGTTTTAGAGGATTAAGGATGTCAGCTTCCCCCTCAGGTATTTGCTCAGGAGTTACTCTTCCTAGTATTCATTTCATGTATTGCTATTCCTCTGTATGATAGTGGTTATGGAGAGGAGGAGGGTTTCAACAGACCGTAGGGTTATAGTAGGCTTCAAGGAATGTCTAGAATCTTCTCTTTCCCTTAAAGCCTTCAGGGTGCCTATAGGCTTTGTTCAGGATGAGAGTGTACTGGTCCATGAATTCATCCTAGTGAGTGGAGCCCAGCTATGTGTACTGATCCTTCTGGATCGGTGTATTCTGAACAATGGTTTTAGGGGTGACAAAGTGGATTTGTGAAATTGTACCTCTTGTTTTGGGGCTGTTGAGGAGTGGAGAGTGGGTGTTCTACAAGGACAGCTGAGCTCAGAGGACCTGGAGAGGCACACTTTGTAGTCATTTGAGAGCAGCTGCCCTCGATGGGTCAGCTGTTTGAGCATCAGTGTTGCGATCCTGGAAAAAGCAATTGTGCTTAAAGACAAGCTGGTAACCCTGTTTCCTCATCCTGGTAACAAAGGTATTTAGAAGTACTGAAAGAAACCAAGTCAAGCTGTGAAATTCACTATCTCCATCTCAAACCAAACAGGAGGTATAGTTACTGTAAGGTTAGTTGTGCAGTTCTGTATTAGGTCTGTGGTGACAGTGAAAGGTCTATGGTGAAAATTAAACCGGTTTTTCCAGGACGTGTACTGGCTCATCTGAGTGACATAGTGTGGTGTCCCAATGTCTGTAGCAAGAGTTAAAATCCTCTTGTTTTTAGAGCAGAGTTATATTTTTATTGGCCATAGGGAAGATTCCTCAAATATAACCAGCTAGTGTAAGGATCTTTATGTTCGATGTTGCAAATGAAGTCCAAGTTTCAGAATCCTTCATATACAGTATTCCTGTGCTCTGAAAAGTGAATCTGCATGTGGTTTGGTTTTATGTTCCCAGTTGGTGTGTCTGTAGTTCTTAACTGTACTTGTTAATCTCACAACTACTCTTTTCCACACTGTTTACAGGCAGTCTGCCAATCTGATTGTTTCTCTGCTGGTAACTCTATTGTCCTGTTATCTTCATAAGATTATCAGAGGATGATGATTTAGGGACCGCTAATCAAGTCAGCTCAAGAGGTACAAGAAGTAAGAGACAACAGGACAGTGCAGTTATTGCTGAAGAAACAATCAAATTGGCCAAGTCCCTACCAACAGTATTCCTTTGCTTACAAGAATTTTGTAGTCTCCTTGCCAACAGCAGAAGTCAAAGCGTGTAGGTCATATGAAATCCTGTTGCCTGAGCTCAGATTTCAGGGATGCATGTAAATCTCATTCCAAGTCCATCAAAGTGCAGTTAGGGCTAGACAAGATGTTCCTTCCTAGACAGGCTTAAGATCCATAGCTGTGCTGGTGTGACAGATCAGATTACTAAAATGAAGAACTGACTCCTCCTTTGCACATGCTGAGTTGGGCTGTGCATTCTGGAACCACAAAGGGAGCTATGCCAGGACCTTCCAGTCATTCTAAGAGAAAATGAAGTCAGATGAACTTCACAGTAAAGCAACAGTGGACTCAGGCTGGTGGAGAGTTTGTGGACCTCCAAATCAGCATGAAAATATGCAGAGCAGTAAGGAGTGCTAGATGAGCTGAATTCAAGGGAAGTCATGGATCTGTGCTCATATGAAAAGTTTGTAACAGATCTTTGAAAATGTTCTGTGTTTTTTTTCTTCACCATGACTATTGTTCCATCAGTAAGCTGTGATGTGCTACTTTTCCCTTCTTCTGTTGCAGGCACCCCTCAGTGTGCCCCAGACCAATTCCTGTGTGGGAATGGGCGTTGTATAGGCCAGAGGAAGCTGTGCAATGGAGCAAATGATTGTGGAGATGGCAGTGATGAGAACCCACATCAAAACTGCCGTAAGTCCTCCCAAGTTCAGTCTTAGACATAAATGGAGGCCCATTAATGTGTGGGAGTCTATGTGGTGTTACTGAGGGATGTGTGTAGGAAAGAAAGTCTGAGCTATGATAATGGGAACGAGTTAAAGATTGAGGGAAAAAACCTTATTGGTTTTACCAATTAAAGACTGCATACGAGGAATCATGGGGAAAAGATTATGATCTCAGGTATAACCATTTGTCTGCAGAGACACTGAATCCTAAAAGCATGTTAATCTGAGCTCTGTTGTCCCGTTCAGTTGTGGCCTGCAGAGGAGAGCTCTGGCTGCAAAGAGGAAGCTTCCAGCACAGCTTGTGTCCTCCCCCTCTTGTTCAGCCCGCTTTGAAGGGTGACGGCTGCCTAACAGCTGAAGGCAAGAGCAGCTGCCTTGTGGTTTCAGCTCAGTTATCTTCACATGTCTCTTCTGCAGGTCCACGAACAGGGGAGGAGAACTGCAATGTCAACAATGGTGGCTGTGCTCAGAAGTGCCAGATGGTACGGGGGATGGTGCAGTGCACTTGCCACACAGGTTACAGGCTCCTGGAAGATGGCCGATCATGCCAAGGTGGGTTTTTGGAGCAGTAGCCTCCTCCCTGCTGCTTTGGCATGTTTGAAGTTGGTGGCTATGATAGGGTGAAAAACAGAGTATGAATGCAGATGCAATCTATCAGTGAGATTGTTGGGTTTGCTGATGATCTATCTAATGATAACTTTCTCTGTACCATGCAGATGTGAATGAATGTGCTGAGGAAGGCTACTGCAGCCAAGGCTGTACCAACAGTGAAGGAGGCTTCCAGTGCTGGTGTGAGCAAGGCTATGAGCTGCGACCTGACAAACGTAGCTGCAAAGCTCTAGGTAAAGGGGAGTTCAACCTAACAACACAACTGGTGTGTGTCATTTAGTCCAGGTCTCATAATTATGTTTCTAGTGCTTCACTGGAACATTGTGCTGTTCGCCAAATGAACACGTGAAGGAAAGGAAGTACCTGGATTTGTGTTTGATATGCCCATGCTGTTGATAAATGCTTATGAAAATTTTGTGTGATTTTGACCATGGAGAGAGATACTACACTGTTTACTTTCCCTGCCAGGGAGACAGTGCTTGCCTTCTCTTCCTAGTCATTTGTCCTTCCTTGTGACTCAGAACCTGGGACAAAATGAACTGTCTCTGTTTAGGAAGTGTCTTAGCCTTTCCAATGAGTGAGGTTGTATCACACCTCCTTGTGGTTTGACCCTTCATGCTGGTTACCAATCCTGAATGCTGTGAATGGCTGCTGTATGGAGATCTGCTGGGTTTTTTTAAAGATATCTATACAATTCTTTAACTTTAGTCCTCCTCTAAGGTACGAGCTTAAAGACTTTAGATTTCATTAGGAATTCCCCTGGTGGAATCCATAAAGGATATTGGTATTTTGGGGATAGTTTTTTGCAGTGGACGTACCTGCTGAGTTTATATCTGGCTGAGGCGGATTTCAACTGTGTCCTGTCTGTGGTAGAAGGTATAGTAGAGCATGGCTAGGAAATGCATATAGGAAAAAGAAACTCTAGTCCAGCTGCCAAGTGGCTGTTCAGTGATATGGTTTCAGAGGCTGAGGTGAGGCAGGGTTAGGTAGGACCTGGAATGATTGCTTCTTGCTGGGTCAGTGTTTGCCAGAAGGTTTAAAACTGCTCATCTTTGAGTTAGGACTGTGTATAGAGGATGTTAAAACAGCTCTCTGAAGTGTTTTGCATTTGGGGGTTGATTTCTGCTGCCAATACTGCAAAATTCTGTTCTGAGACTTGGTGCAGAGGGAATGGTAGGCAGGACCCAGTCAAATGCTATCAAATACTCCAATGCTGTCTTCCTCTATATTCTCAGGGCCAGAGCCTGTGCTTCTCTTTGCCAATCGAATTGATATCCGACAAGTGTTGCCTCATCGCTCTGAGTATACGCTGCTCCTGAACAACCTGGAAAATGCCATTGCCCTTGACTTTCACCACAGCAAGGAGCTGGTGTTCTGGTCTGATGTCACGCTTGATCGCATCATGAGAGCCAACCTGAACGGTAGCAATGTGGAAGAGGTGGTCTCCACAGGGCTGGAGAGCCCAGGTGCGTCATCACAAAAAGGCAACAGTATAGGGTGGGTGATGGAGAGAAGTGGGGACCCAGCATTCAGAACAAAGTGCATCTCCCTGAGGAAGGGTATGGGTTGGATGGAATGAGTGTGAGGTGAGTGTCTCCCTGGAGTTAATCTTGGCTGGCAGGAGAAGAAACTGTACTTCTTCTGAGGTGGACAGAGAAAGGGAACTGTTTTTCTGTGCAGATCCATGGTTTCATTCTGTGCTTAATGCTGTCTTGTACGTAGGTGGACTTGCTATTGATTGGATCCATGACAAATTATACTGGACGGACTCCGGGACGTCTCGAATTGAAGTAGCGAACTTGGATGGCACTCACAGGAAAGTGCTTTTATGGCAGAACCTGGAGAAGCCCCGAGCAATCGCCCTACATCCTATGGAGGGGTGAGTGAAAACATGGGAAACCAGGGGGAAACCCAGTAAGCCCTCCATGTTCATGCTTCTTGTTGAACATTGTAAACCCCATTCTTGGTTGCAAAGGTTACCTTTGGGCTCAAGACTTTAGTTGGCACTGACAGTTTGGGGAACCTGGCAATGCTGGGACCCTTCAGAGCCTTAATCCTGCTCTGGGCCCTTCAACTTTCAGCAGGCTGGTTTTCACTTCTCCCATGGCTGTGACCCAGTCTGATGCTCGAGGTCACAGGACTGATTTTGTTCTGCCTTCATAGTGAGTAATATTGGGTGCAGAATGTGGGCCACAAGTTTTCTAGCTGTCTCTCCCTGCCTCCTCCAGCACTATCTACTGGACTGACTGGGGCAACACTCCCCGCATTGAGTATTCCAACATGGATGGCTCTAATCGGCGCATCATTGCGGATACACACCTCTTCTGGCCCAATGGACTGACCATTGACTATGCAGGACATCGAATGTACTGGGTGGATGCCAAACATCATGTCATTGAGAGGGCTGACCTTGATGGACGCAATAGGAAGGCTGTTATTAGCCAAGGTAAGTAACAGGCTTTCTCCAGGGAGTGCTTTCTGCAGTAAAGACTACAGAGTAGCACAGTGCTGATCTGAGTTTGAGACACTGGCTCCTGCATCTGTGCTTATCTCCTTTCACTGTGGAATGAATTCTGTCACCACTGAGGGATGGAGTTTGCTACCCTGGCATCAGTGGCTGCAACAAAAGCAGGTTAAGGGAAGTGATTCTGCTCTTGTGAGACTCCACCTGGAACGCTGCATCCATCTCTGGGGCCCCAACATAAGAACATGGAACTGTTGGAGGAAGTCTAGAGGAGGGCCACAAAGTTAAGAGGACTGGTGCACTCCCCTGCAAAGCCTAGAAAGAAAGTTGGGGCTGTTCAGCCTGGAGAGGAGAAGGTTGGGTGGGGAGACCTCATTGCAACCTTCCAGTATCTGAAGGGAACCTACCAGGATGCAGGAGAGGGACTCTTCATCAGAGTTCATGTAGTGTTAGGACACGGAATACTGGATACAAATTAAAAGAGGGAAAATTCAGGTTATGTTANTAAGAACATGGAACTGTTGGAGGAAGTCTAGAGGAGGGCCACAAAGTTAAGAGGACTGGTGCACTCCCCTGCAAAGCCTAGAAAGAAAGTTGGGGCTGTTCAGCCTGGAGAGGAGAAGGTTGGGTGGGGAGACCTCATTGCAACCTTCCAGTATCTGAAGGGAACCTACCAGGAAGCAGGAGAGGGACTCTTCATCAGAGTTCATGTAGTGTTAGGACACGGAATACTGGATACAAATTAAACGAGGGAAAATTCAGGTTATGTTATCGGAAGAAATTTTTTACTGTCAGGGTGGAGAAGTGGCACTGTTCAAAACCAGGTTGGATAAGGCCTTGAGCAGCCTGGTCTAGAGGGAGGTGTCCCTGCTTAGAGGGTGGGAGGATTGGGACTAGATGATCTTTAAGGTCCATTCCAGCTCCCTAACGTTCTATCTATGACTATAGGACAGCAGAGAGGAATTGTCTGTTAAATTAGTTTAAAGCGTATTTGAGCTTTACACTAATTGACTGTGAGCACAGTTGAGTGTGGTGAAGCCTAAGGGGCTTCCCTTGTGTCCCTGCTAGCCTGAGTCATGTTAGACTTGTGATTATATTCCTGTATTGCATATCTATTACAGGGCTCCCACACCCATTTGCTATCACCGTGTTTGAGGACAGTCTGTACTGGACAGACTGGCACACCAAGAGCATCAACAGTGCCAACAAATTCACAGGCAAGAACCAGGAGATCATCCGCAACAAACTCCACTTCCCTATGGACATCCACACGCTGCATCCTCAGCGTCAGCCAGCAGGTAACTGCAGAGCGGGTAGAGACTCATTTGAGCCTGTAGAAGTCCTGGAGCCACCCATTCCCTGTAAAGCCGGGAAATGACAGCCTGAACCCAGCATGTGGACACACCACCGCCTGTGCCCGGGGCTGTGGCAGAACTTGCTCCACCACCCTCGTGCTGAGGTCGCTCGCCGGAGTTGGGTTTTACCGCAGCTCCCCCTGCTGACACCGGGGGTGGAGGCCTTTCCGTAGGAAATCCTTGGGGCTTGTTTACACAGGAGATCTTTTGGGATGGGGGAAAAATCATAAGTGGGCGTTGTAGTGCCTGACATCTCCCTTACTCCTCTTCAATTGCCATTATCTGCTCTCGAAGTGGATTTAGTTGAGTGTTCATTTTAAAATTGAGCCCTAAAAATGGACTTAGAGCTTTAGTTTATATGTTTCCTGATTTTCAATTAACTTCTGGGTTGGGAAGTTAAATCCATGTGGTCTTGACACCTCAACTGGTTTTTCCTCCTTTCTTTACTCTTTGCTTTATGTGTGGTTGCTTTTGTCTTTGGCTACTTGAGCAGGGAGAAACCGCTGTGGGGACAACAATGGAGGCTGCACTCACCTGTGCCTGCCGAGCAGCCGGGATTACACCTGCGCCTGCCCCACGGGCTTCCGCAAGACCAGCAGCCATGCCTGTGCCCAGAGTAAGTGAGGTGGGACCACGTGCTCAGGTGTTCAGTGGGTGGCAGAGGGCTGGCAGTGGGACTAGGCATCAGCAGCGCTTGCTTCCAAGGAAATGCAGTTGGATAGACTGAGTTAGAAGTAGTCAGGGTCCTGCCAGAGGATGCTTCACCTTTTTGATGCATTCCCCTGTTGTGTATTCTCACTGCCTGCACTAGGCTTCGTGGGTGGAGGTGCTGACAAATTCCATCCTTGATCCTTATTTTAGGGCTGCCATTGGCACCATGCTACCTGGCACAGCTGATTGTCTCCCTGAAATTCCCATAATGGCTGTGTCAGTGATGAACAAAAAATTCAGTCTTCATCATTGCCACATTTCTCTTAATTTACAACTATGTGAAAAAATTAAACCAACTATCTCCCAGATTCTCAAGAGCTATTTTTAAATAGCTATTTGATTTGGAGGGATGTCTATGCCACCTTTTGAAGAATATTGGTTGCCCTTGTTCCCTCAGCGTAGGTTACACCCCAGGACAGAGCTCACAACCACTCTGACCCGCCTTGCCCATCCTCTCCCAGTGATATTTTGTTTCCAGTAAAAAAAAAAAGACCAAAGGCCTGCCAGTGAGAGATGATGTAGGTGGTTAAGGTTGTGAATTTGCAGTGAATTGTCTGTCTATCACTGTATTGTTGAACTTAGAGAAATTAAAAGAAGACCTTTCGACCTTTGATCAGGTCTTGACAAGTTCCTGCTTTTTGCCCGAAGGATGGACATCCGTCGGATCAGCTTTGACACAGATGACCTGTCAGATGATGTCATCCCCCTGGCTGATGTTCGCAGTGCTGTGGCTCTAGATTGGGACTCAAAGGATGACTATGTCTACTGGACAGATGTTAGCACTGACTCAATCAGCCGAGCAAAATGGGATGGATCAAACCAGGAGGTACAGTGTTCACTGTGTGTGGAGGTCATCTGGCAGGACACTCCTTGCGTATCTGATATGAAGCCGTTGGGATACACTGCCTTTCTAAGGCACTGCAGTTCATGGCGGATCTTTTGTTCATTAGTTTGCCTACTTCTGGCAAACTAATCAGATCACTTCATAAACAATTGGGTGTGTGGAAAACCTTGAATGGAGACATGAAGCATGGTGATTTGTGGGTTGTGGTCAGTTCCTTTGTTGTAGCCCTAGAATCTGAAAGGAAGATGTATTAAATCCTCTGTAACATTCTACGTTTGGAATGAGAGTTATGCTCTTTGAGAATGCTTTTTGCACACACTCCTAGGCTGGTGGGACTATAAATGAAGCAAACAGAGCTCAAAGTTTGGATTTGCAGTTTGAGCTGGCACAAAAAAAATAGATGTTTCTCCAAATAAAAGCTTTATTTGGACTTCTAAGTCCTTAATGCTCTCCCTTGTGTGGCATTGCTCTGCTCAGGCTTTTGCCTTTTGCAAGTTTTCATTGTTTGTGAATGGGTGGTGCATTGGACAAATACTTTCTCCTTAAGGTCTAATTTCACTAAGGATTTATTTTTTTGTTTTCATTTAGGTCGTGGTGGACACGAGCCTGGAAAGTCCAGCTGGACTTGCAATTGACTGGGTCACCAACAAACTATACTGGACTGATGCAGGTACTGGGATCCTCTGCTTTACATAGACTTCTGTCTTCCATATTAGTCAGGAAAACTGAAAATCTGCTGGGTAGTTCTGTCTGTTTCATTCCAAATTTGTCTTATTTCTGTGTAGCGAGAAGATGGAGTTTCATGTCATGTGCTTCTGAGTGTGAATTGAGGCACAACCCTTAGTTTCATTCTCTTTGCAGTATTCCCAGTACTAATTCTGTAAAGGTATTTGTCACTGCTGTCTTGCTGCAGAGCTTGTGATCGTGTGCTTTTGTATACCTTCCAACAGTGTATCTTGGGGTGCAGCAGGTAATACTGGGAGCATGTTCCCTGCTGCAGAGTCATAGTTGAGAGAGATGGAAGGAAGAAAGTTCTTTTCCAGCTGTTCTCTCATGGCATGGAGGCTTAGGTTAGAAGTGGATTATATACAGGACTCCACATCAGTGACAGCCACAGAGGTGACTTGAGAGGATGGAAAGGGACACTTTGAGCCTGATTTCTTACCTGTCTTCCAGCTAAGAACACAGATGGCTATAGGGGAAGAATGCATCATTGTGCTGAGGTTTTTTTGCCATAGCTCTAGCAATTCCAATTTGATCTCTGTTATTTTCTCTCTCGACTTCTGTAGGAACAGATCGGATAGAGGTCTCCAATACAGATGGGACCATGAGAACTGTTCTAATCTGGGAGAACCTAGACAGACCTAGAGATATTGTGGTGGACCCTGTTGGAGGGTAAGAGATGGTTTCTTCTGGGATGACATAATACTTCTTGCATGTCTGAAGACTTTCTGGTTCTTTGGTTTTGTACAATTTTCTTTCTCACTGGTGCCACTGTTCTACAACCTGCTAATGACTGAAACTAGAGACGTGATTTTAGATGCTAATGGAACAAGATAAGCAGAGGTAATTGCCTGTTGTGCTGTGGAGCTTGCAGGAGCTGGCTGGTGTTTTCATTTATTTATCCTGGGGATGTAATAACTAAAGATGTGATACAAAAATATTGAGAATGGGGCCATCTAGATGTTTTCTATTTCTCTATTTCACATGTATGTTGAATTTGTATTCAAGCTCCCTGCTTATCAACTAGAGTCTCAGTCAGAGAGATGTCCTCAGACCTTGTGGAGGTGGGGATAGAGTTGATAGGAAAAAGCTTGCCAGCCATTGCTTTAGAAGTGTTGAATGTCTTGAATAAAAGAGTGCTATTCTTTCCTTGAGTGGATTACTGGAAGACAAATGCAGCAAGAGTGTAAAGGGCTAGCAGTGTACATTGGTAAATAATCAGTTAATTTTTAGACCTTGACCTCTTTGCTTGAACTTTGTCCTACACGTTGTAATTAGGCCAGCCCATGGGCAGTAGAAGGTATATAAATTTGTAAATGTACCTAAGTACATTACAAGGACACAAGGCTGGACATGAGTACAGTAATACTTTAATGCTTCTTCCTGCTAAGGCCTGAAGTCACCAGACTCCCTTGCTTTTCTGGCAGTGAGAAAGTGTGGGCATTCACTTCTGTCTGGGCTTCTTCTTAGGTTCATGTACTGGACTGACTGGGGAGCTAACCCGAAAATTGAACGTGCTGGGATGGATGCCTCAAACCGCTTGGTGATCATTTCCTCTAACCTGACATGGCCCAATGGTTTGGCCATTGACTACGAGTCACAGCACTTGTACTGGGCAGATGCAGGAATGAAGACCATTGAGTATGCCAGTCTGGATGGAAGCCACAGGAAGGTAAGGAAGCCATCTTCAAGCAGCAGGTCTGGGANATATTTTATATAGTATATGTATAAATATTACATGTATGTATATAAATATTTGTATATAATATAACCTTTTTCTTGGGGTGATGGGGGTAATCTGAGCAGGTGCTGATTGGGAACAACCTGCCTCACCCCTTTGGACTTACTCTTTATGGTGAGAGAATCTACTGGACAGACTGGCAGGCCAAAAGCATCCAGAGCGCAGACAGGAGGACTGGGCAGTCTCGGGAAACACTGCAGGACAATCTGGAGAATCTTATGGATATTCATGTTTTCCACCGGCACCGGCCACCAGGTACAGTGCTCACACCCAAGCCCAGCTGAACTGGGAGCCTGCTCAGGCTCTGCCGTGTGGCACGTCTTTTCTGCAAGGAGCTGACCTGTCAGCCCTCATTGTCTTAAGTGTCTGCGTGGAGTGTGAGAGCTGGAGACCTGGTATTTGAGGGCATTCTAGAATGCATTTCTATAGCTGCTGCATCCCTTTTTTGTGCCAGTGCTACTGGCTTATGGATTTCTCATCCTCTTTTCCACAGTACACACAGCATGCGAAGTTAACAATGGAGGCTGCAGTCACTTGTGCCTTTTGGCACCTCTTCCAAAAGGTTACAGCTGTACTTGCCCTACAGGGATCAACCTGCAATCTGATGGCAAGACCTGCTCCTCTGGTGAGTGTTCTCTGTAGAATCCTCATTGCAATTTTGTATCAGAGCTACACTCTGCCTCTGCCTTGTTAGAGAACAAATTTCACTTTTATGTGCTTACCTGCTTTATGTCTTGAAAAACTCATTTGGTGCCTGTACCTTCAATTTGAGTGGGAATTACTATGTACTGATAAATGGATTGATGAAGGAGACATCTTTCTTGAAATTACATTGGACAAGTAAACCAAATGTCACAACTTTTTCCATACTTTTCCCCTAATATTGAACTCTTAAACTACAAGGTAATATATTCTTTAATAGGTCTGTACACACTCCTCCTATGGACTCTCTTTGGAGGATGGTAGAAGGCACTTGGCTTCAGGCTGTGGCACATCCACTTTTCCTCCCTAGCAGGAAAAATGTGACTCTTAATTTCCATTTCCCACACATACTAGCAGAAGTAACTCTTCTATGAATGTAATGCTTTTCAACTNTGGATGGAAGCCACAGGAAGGTAAGGAAGCCATCTTCAAGCAGCAGGGCTGGGAGCCTGAACACAAAGTGATGATGGGCTCCTGCCTCTTTTTCCAATGGAAAGGGAAATTTACAAATCAAAGTATACAGTGGTTTTCACTAGGTGAAAATTACTCCTTTTCAATTTGAAACTGTGTGTGAGGAAGGTTTGAGGGCTAAGGTTGCCTCATAGTTCTCCTTTTGCTGTGATTGTATGTTACGATGTCGAGAGGGAGCAAGGGAAGCCTCTTCTCCTTAGTGACTTCAGAGTCACTAATATATATTATATATATATATAAGTAAATTTATAAAAATATATATTTAAA
>VYXD01000888.1:69285-86053 GCA_013397195.1 Hylia prasina | reverse complement strand
TTTGAGGGCATTCTAGAATGCATTTCTAGAGCTGCTGCATCCCTTTTTTGTGCCAGTGCTACTGGCTTATGGATTTCTCATCCTCTTTTCCACAGTACACACAGCATGCGAAGTTAACAATGGAGGCTGCAGTCACTTGTGCCTTTTGGCACCTCTTCCAAAAGGTTACAGCTGTACTTGCCCTACAGGGATCAACCTGCAATCTGATGGCAAGACCTGCTCCTCTGGTGAGTGTTCTCTGTAGAATCCTCATTGCAATTTTGTATCAGAGCTACACTCTGCCTCTGCCTTGTTAGAGAACAAATTTCACTTTTATGTGCTTACCTGCTTTATGTCTTGAAAAACTCATTTGGTGCCTGTACCTTCAATTTGAGTGGGAATTACTATGTACTGATAAATAGATTGATGAAGGAGACATCTTTCTTGAAATTACATTGGACAAGTAAACCAAATGTCACAACTTTTTCCATACTTTTCCCCTAATATTGAACTCTTAAACTACAAGGTAATATATTCTTTAATAGGTCTGTACACACTCCTCCTATGGACTCTCTTTGGAGGATGGTAGAAGGCACTTGGCTTCAGGCTGTGGCACATCCACTTTTCCTCCCTAGCAGGAAAAATGTGACTCTTAATTTCCATTTCCCACACATACTAGCAGAAGTAACTCTTCTATGAATGTAATGCTTTTCAACTTGGATGTAAAGAAGCATTAAGTGATGCTCAATAAAGTGATGCTGCTTTTGTACACGCACTGTCCATAAGCCAAGATCTGTCTGAGACACTTTCCCTTTTCTAGATGTAACCTCTAGAATATTTGATAAATGATGCCTTCAATTTACTGAACTTTTTCCTCACTAGTATTTGCCCATTGTCCACTCTGCAGGAATGACCAGCTTTCTGGTCTTTGCCAGAAGGACTGACATCCGGATGGTCTCTCTGGATATCCCCTACTTTGCAGATGTTGTTGTCTCAGTCAATGTCACCATGAAGAACACCATTGCAATTGGAGTGGATCCTCGTGAAGGTCTGAACTTCTTACTGTACCTGACTGTTTGAAAGGCAACAAATAACTTCCTATCTAAATGTCTGAGTAAAGACCCAGGCACAGATCTTACTGTAGGTTGTGGATTTGGGTAGGTTTTTATTTTCCTTGTATGTGCTATAAATAATTTGTTTCCAGTGAGGAAAGGAATGTCCTTACAGGAAAGCAGAGAACCCAAACTATATGGAAAAAAACTGCCTGCAATATTGTATAGGGTTCCTGTGCATTTTGGATTTAAGAAAGTTCCTCTTGCTGAGCCTTTTGCAGCAGTTGAACTGAGACTCTTGTTGTTCATGTATAGTAAACATCCGATGCTGTGCTGGATGTAAATAGTGTTGCACTGGAAGGTAGATGATCTCATTTTGAGAAGTCAGATATGGAACTCTGCAACTAGCTGATAGTATTAGGTGTTCTCTGTCCCTGTGTGAAGGCCAGAACTTGTGTAAAGGTCCTACATATTCTGGGGAGAATTGGAACAAGAAAATTTGCACTGTTTTATCACTCTGTTTTATCATAATTTTGTGCTGTTATTATTCCTGTACAGTCAGATCCATTTTGAATGGTATAGCAGGTAGACAGAGACCTGGATCTGTTTTTTAAGGATTTTGCTGTTTGATTGTTGGGGTTTGGTTTGGTTTTGTTCTGGGCTTTTTCAAGTTTCTCTTTCTTCTTCAACCCAGGAAAAGTTTACTGGTCAGACAGCACATTGCGGAAAATCAGTCGCGCTGCCCTTGATGGCTCACAATTTGAGGACATCATCACTACAGGTGAGGGAGATTTTGATCTGAGAGCCTCTTGCTTCTGTGCAGTACGAAAAGAGAGATTCTCTGATACCCTGGTAGAATACATTTTTGGTGGAAAGGCAAGCAAAGCCTAAAGCAGTTGCCTATGAGATGGGCAAGAGAAATACTAGAAATTCCTGACTAAATTGGGAGAATAAGCAGTGACCAAAATGTTTTTCTATTTTCTCAGGTCTGTTGACTACAGATGGGCTGGCTGTGGATGCTATCGGCAGGAAGATATATTGGACAGATACAGGAACAAACCGGATTGAAGTGGGCAACCTCGATGGCTCCATGAGGAAAGTCTTGGTCTGGCAGAACCTGGACAGTCCTCGGGCAATAGCTTTGTACCATGAAATGGGGTTAGTGTTGTCAAGATATTGTCTAGGAGTTACACAGGACTTCTGATCTCCTTTTCCATAATACTTACTGACTTTTCCCCAGGTATATGTACTGGACAGACTGGGGTGAGAATGCCAAGCTGGAACGCTCTGGGATGGATGGCTCTGGACGTGTGGTGTTGATCAGCAACAACTTGGGCTGGCCTAATGGGCTGGCAGTGGATAAGGCTGGGTCCCAACTGCTCTGGGCTGATGCACACACTGAGGTCTGACTGTGTTCTTCACCATTGTTTGTCATTGGGTATTTGGTAGCCTGGAGGCTGCTTTGAAGCTCTTGAGCAAGTTGTTGAAAGAGCAAGGGGAAATGGAAGCTTTTCTGAGAGTATGGGCTATGGAGGGAGGGTGAACCTGAATAACATCACTCACCAAGACTATTTCCCACTTGCTACAGTAAGTGCTAGCAAGAGGAAAAGTGTTTTGAGTATGGGGTGATGTTCTACTTCTTCCTGTAGCGGATCGAGGCTGCAGATCTCAATGGCGCGAACCGCCGCACCCTGCTGTCTCCAGTGCAACATCCCTATGGCCTCACTTTGCTGGACTCTTACATCTACTGGACTGACTGGCAAACCCGCAGCATTCACAGGGCTGACAAGGACACTGGTGCTAATGTCATCTTGGTGAGGGCAAACCTGCCTGGCCTCATGGATATTCAAGCTGTTGACAGGGCACGGCCCCTGGGTAAGTTGCTCCACAGTTGGTGGGTGTTGGTGGTGCTCATGAAGGGGAGTCCTTCAGAGCTGTCATTGGAAAGAGTCCTTTGGTGTAAAGCAGGAGTGATAGAATGACTTCTCAAAAACCAGCTTTTCTTCTGATGACTTCTTTTACGGCATCACTTCTTCCCTCTAACTATTTTTGCACTCCTTCCTGTTTACCCAGCTCTATAGGTCTAGTGTTGATTACTGCATGCTTTTTGACCCCTTTGTCCCATTTCCTTCATTGGATTGCACTGACATCCTCATTCTCACAACACAACAGAGCCGCTTTCTTAGGAGAACTGAACAAGTCATGCCTTATTAGGCTTCACCAGACTGTACTGACATTGGACAATTTCCCTTTTTTAACTTCGAAAGACTAATTCTTCTTAAACCAGTTGCTGAAATTTTATTTCGAGTTCTAGTATTCCCAGTCATTGCAGGCTTCATCTTCTTGTTTGCCTCTGCTCTGCAAAATCTTGGCTGCTTTAGTTGCTCTTAATATATCACGTTGTCCAACTATTCTGTGCCAGAGTCAATTCTTTGTTACTCTGTGCCTATCCTATAACACCCCACCTCCTCGCTTTTCAGTGGAAGTTTTTGCTTTGTGCTGTGGCTTTATTTTGGTAGAATTTCCCCAAACATACTCTACAGAAAACTGTGCTGCTTTTCCTGTGGTTACTAACAGCAGAACATCACTCTTGACTGCGTAACTTGGCAATACAACTTAAAGCTGACCAAAAGTCTCGCCATCATATCCACATTGTCCTCTTCCTACTCCCTGCAACTGTCTCCTGCGCTTATTCCCTCCACGTAAATGTATGCTGGGTTCTTTACAATTTTAAAAAAAATTGTATGACCCTAATATGTCAGGCGCTTCCAGCAGGCTTCTCTGATGCCTTTGTTTACTTGCCACTGTGTGCAGCTAAGTTGAAACAGAAGCTTCTTTGTCAGCCTGGCCTCTGGTACATTGTCACACTATTTCCCCACAGGGTTGGATCTTTGTCAGCATTACCATTTGCAGCAGTAATGAAGTTAAACTACAGTTGCATAAATCTGTGAGCATTTGGCCATTTCTTTTTCCATGGGAAAACTATGATTAGCAAGGGATGCAGGTTAAGATTTTTCTTCTAATGATCCCTCTTCTTCTGGATCCTCCTGTTCTCCTTGCCAATCATGCCCATACCTACCATGAATCATGGAGAGGAGGGGAGAGTGTCTTTGTACAAAGGGCTCTAGATTCCCAGCAAGGCAGGGATGGTAAGGATGAACTCAGCTGCTAGCAAGTTGTGCATGTGTATAGCCTTTAAAATAAAGCTTTAGTCTGTGAAATCCTAAAACTATCCTTTCCCTGTTTCTAAAGGCTTCAATAAATGTGGAGTTCGTAATGGTGGCTGCTCCCACCTTTGCTTACCTCACCCCACTGGTTTCTCCTGTGCCTGCCCCACTGGCATCCAGCTGAAGAGAGATGAGCAGACATGTGACTCTTCTCCAGAGACCTACCTACTTTTCTCTAGCCGTGCTTCCATCCGTCGTATCTCGCTGGACACCAGTGACCACACAGATGTGCACATACCTGTCCCTGAGCTGAACAATGTCATTTCTCTGGACTATGATAGTGTGGATGGCAAGATTTACTACACAGACGTATTTCTTGATGTTATCAGGTAGGTGCCAGTCAACTGCTTGGCCAGTGCCTAAGGTCACCCAGTGACAAGTGCTGAGTGTGCCAGTAAACTGGGGAAACTGAGCACTACAGTGCTACTTACACCTTGTCGTTGGTACACAGCATCATGTGTATCAGTGAACTCTTCATCCTGAAGGTGTGTTTAACCTGCCGGAGACTGGGGGAAAGAGTATTAGGGAGGTAGTAGTATGCAGTGGCCCTGTGACTGATGGAGATCCAGCTTTCCAGGAGCTACCTGTTCCTTACTGCCATTTGTCATTGGTTTCTATCCAGGCGGGCTGATCTGAATGGCAGCAACATGGAAACTGTTATTGGTCAGGGTTTGAAGACTACGGATGGCCTGGCAGTGGACTGGGTTGCCAGGAACCTCTACTGGACAGACACAGGACGCAACACCATAGAAGTGGCGAGACTGGATGGAAGCTCCAGGAAAGTGCTGATCAATAACAGCCTGGATGAACCTCGAGCCATTGCTGTCTTTCCCAAGAAGGGGTAGGCGTGGGGTTATTGCTGGGGCAGGGGGAAGGGCTGCACAGAGGCAGGCTGGAAGAGGAGGTTGTGGGAGGAGGAAGAGATGTGCCATGTGAATCTGCAGGCACCAGCAAGGGGTTGACTCTGAGTGACTTGTAGTAGTCGGGCAGACAGTGAATTTGAAGGTTGGGCAGATAGCTGTGAGAATCAGGCTATAGACTATATTATCTGTTTTGAACCTGAAGACTCTGGCAGTTTCATTCATAACTAAAACTTTCCTTAGGCCAAATGAAATAACCTTTTCTTCTTTCACTTGCCTTTTATCTCTTCAGGTATCTCTTCTGGACAGATTGGGGTCACGTTGCTAAAATCGAACGGGCAAACTTGGATGGCTCTGAACGTAAAATCCTGATTAACACTGATCTAGGATGGCCCAATGGATTGACTTTGGATTATGACACCAGGAGGTCAGCAAAAGATTTTCCTATACTTGCATAGTTAAGGGATGTAATGAATTTTTTAGCCCTTTTTATTGGAGTAGCACTGTGGCTTTGATTTTGGGGTGTTTTGGGACTTTCTTCTTTAGTTTTTATTTTCTGATCCAACTTATGATTTTCATGATCTTGGCCAGTAAATGACTAGAAAGTAAAGAGAGGTTGTATCGATGGAAGCTCACCTCTTTTCCTGTGCCTCCAGGATATACTGGGTGGATGCGCATCTTGATCGCATTGAGAGTTGTGACCTCAATGGGAAGCTACGGCAAGTGCTGGTCAGCCAGGTGTCGCATCCCTTTGCTCTGACACAGGTGAGAAGAGTTTCCTGCTGCCACCATTCTCCCTGGTGTGTTGGTGAGTTTGTACGGTGGAGTTTGGGAACAGGGAAGTGTTAAGGTCTGAGGAAACCAAGATGGCTGAGGGGGTAGTACTAAATTTTCTCTGGAGTTAACAAAGGAAATTTGTCTGAACTGTGGGGTGTAGACAGTCATCTTCTTTACAATAATAGGGTAAGGGTTTGAAAAGGCCTTTGTTTTGGCCTTCTGTCACTGGGATATGTTTTTTATGGGTATCCTGTGTCTACATGACTAAACATGCTAATAATGGCTGTGATTTTTCTTTGCTGTCTCCCCGAGCAGCAGGACAGATGGATATACTGGACTGACTGGCAAACAAAATCCATCCAGAGAGTCGACAAATACTCTGGGAGGAACAAAGAGACAGTCCTAGCCAATGTTGAGGGATTGATGGATATCATTGTGGTTTCTCCTCAGAGACAGACAGGTAAATAGAAGGACCTTGATTCAGGTAAATGGTAATTGCAGACCAGAAGAATTCTGGAACCACTGCACTACTGTGGATGTGAAGTAAGATTACATCCTTTTTTATGCTGAAACTATTCCCACATCTTCCCTTAGCACATTCCTTGTCTGCCTGTGACTTTTCAGGCAGGTACATCTTAATGGTGTTCTGTTAAAGTTTTGATTAGCAAACGTCACGTTCTTGTTGCTCACCAACATTGTGTTAAAACAGAAGAATGTGAACTTTTTATTTTATCTCTGCAACTGTGTTGTCTGGGCTTCTGTCTAAAGATTTCCAGTACCTTCCTTTCAAGACTGCCCTAATCCAATTCATTGTCTGGCTATTGTCATCACCATCTTAGCAATCAGATGATGGGTATATGCCGAAAACATCATATCTTGCCAGATTTCTAAGAAGTATTTCTGGTTGAGCAGGAAAGAAGGTTGTTACTCAGAGCCTCTTTTTGTTCAAATGTAACATATTTAGAAATTTGTTTGTTCCTTCTAGGTAGTAATGCTTGTGGAGTGAACAATGGAGGCTGCACTCACCTCTGCTTTGCCAGGGCTTCTGACTTTGTCTGTGCGTGTCCAGATGAACCAGACAGGCGGCCCTGTTCTACAAGTGAGTTTACTGAGTGTCACTTGGGTAGTAGCTTCCATAAGTGAGCCACTGCTACTGCTTGTGCAGTGGCAACCAGAGCAGCTGAGGCTGTCCAGTGTATCCATCTTATGCCAAGTCTTATACTGGAACTAAGGCCAGTGGTTGTGAGCAACAGAGCCTTCTTCTGTCCTTGCTGCTGACAGACTGGGTTTGAGATGGGAAGGCTGCTCATATAAGCTATGGAGAGTTTTGGAAATGGCCTATCAGACTTGTTCATCTGTCCCACAAATTTGGAGTCCTGCTTATTTTTCTCTATTATTCTAGTTCCTGGTGTGGTGCCCCCTGGTCCGGAACCAACCAGTGTAAGTGAGAGAAGTCAAACACCACCTGGCAGACTAGGTACTTCAACAACCAAACCTCTCACATCTCTGGAAACAGTGCAAGGAAAGTAAGTGTTCTTGTTCTCTTGGAATTGGGGTGTGAAAGTCCCAGCTTTTGCAAGGTGCCACATGCAAGCCTTCTCTGGTAGCCATCATCCAAATATACCTATTCCTAGCCAAAAGAGGATATTGCAGCTCCAGGTTTCACGTTCTTAATGGATGAAACTATTATGACAAAGATGCAGAACATTGTTGAGATGGCAAGAAACAGCTGCAGATTCTTTCTGTCTGTTTTGTTGAAATGTGTGTGTAGGCTGACTGTACTGAAGTATTAAAAATAAGCTTTAGCCCATGTGTCATTCATTTGATTGATTTTTGAATCTCCTAATTTTGAGAATCTATTTCTGAGAGGAGGGCAGAGGAGCCTGCTGCTTCAATTCACTGAAACATCTCAGACTAGACCCACACAGCTGAGGCAATGGTTCTGCCTTGGGAAGGGGATAGCTTGCTTGGGGCAGAATAGATTCTTTGCAGCTCTAACATTTAAGTTACAATGCAGGTAGTTAAGAGACTCTTTTCCGTGAATTCCCTACAGCAGCTCAGCAAAAGAGTGGCTCTATAGTATATGGTTGAGTTATTTACAGAGCAAAACTTGCACTTTGTTGAGTGTGATTTACTGGACAGACATGTCTTCATGTTGACTCTGAGACATTTTGATTTTTGCTTCAGCACTGATGCTGAAATCTGTTTCCTGAAAGATACGAGTACACCTGTGTACCTGAGAGGTGAATCTAGAATGGCTCAGATACAAAGATACTGCAGACCAATAATTGATATATCCATGCACACCTCCTATATATATGTATGTATATGGTTGTCTCTTCTCTGGATGCAGAATACTGAAAGAGAGAAAGGAAGACCTGTATTTTTTAACTGGAAAGGGAAGGGATATCAGTGCTAGCCCATTCCATCCTGTTTTTTGATACCTTTGAGACTGTTGATTCTACTTTCAGTAAATAACTGTCCTTCTGTCATTCAGCTGCTCTGACAAAGATGCTAGACAAGGCTTGTGTACTCGTGCCAACGAGGCAGTGTTGGCCACCATGGGTGAGTTGCTTTTCTTGAACTCTTCTCCACCATAGTTGTTCCTCCAGATGTGCTCAGGGCATTCCACTCCATAGTAGCTGAAACTGAAATTTCTGAAACTCAGACTTGAATTCCTCAAATGTCCTCTGAGGACAGCAAAATGCCTCTGTGGACATTCGTTAACCTAGATGTGGAGTTTTACAAATGATTTCTTGGTCTGAAGAATAGTTCTGTTTTCTTTCATCCTATACCTCATCCATTGGGCTCTTCCCATTAATAATACTCTTTTTCACTGTCCCCTTTGTGTTTAGTTGAAGATGATTGACTGTGGTAATTGCTTCCCACTGCAGGTGTAACCTGTCAGCAAGGGGGTCTAACTCCTCCATTATAACCCCATTACAAAGATCTTGACGCTCCTTGGTTTGCTGGGGCCTGGGTGGGAGGAAAGTTTACTGTATGTTTGTTTCATATGAAGCCAAACAAAACCCTCTGCTTAATGTGCTGACATTTTAGTTTAGATACTTCCGTATGGGTAAAGCCCCAGCATTTGGCATTACACCAAGGTCACTATTATCCAGTGAAATATAAAATGAGTGCATAAATTACCCTTGGTATTCACTTTCAGGAGAAGGACTGCATGTCAGCTACATTATTGGAGGTCTTCTCAGCATCCTGTTTATTTTGCTGCTTATTGCTGCTTTAATTATATATAGGTAAGTGATCTTTTTTCCCTCTCTGGGCCAATTGTAAACTCTTGGGTTGTAGGAGAAGAAAGTCCCTGAAAGCACCAGATCTTTCTTTATTGTCATGTACAGTGCTTTTTTCCTCCATTGGAAGGAGTGCTTGATGATTTTATTTGCAAAGTTTGAGTCCTGTGCCTCTAATGTGTTGGTCATGCAGTTCTACTGTTTGAAACCTTATTGGCTAAATTCTCTGCAGAGAGCTTATGAGTTAGGGACAGGGATGTGAGATAATTTGTATCTCAGTAAATGTGTGAGCTCACCTGCTTTCTGACAGATAACTTCACCAGTTAGTGCCATGATAGCTTTTGTGGTTATGTGGCAGTGCCTTGCTGTATTGGTGGCTAGTAAATGGACTCATAGGTGAAGAGCCAGGTGAAGCCAGGATTCTCTCTTTGAGGGGCAGTGGAGATTGCTGGAGCCATCCACTTGCTGAGCACTCAGGAACTTTGGATCCTGGCAGTGGGTTCCCGTGACTTTTCTGACAGTTCTCTCCCTTTAGGCATAATAAGTCCAAGTTTACGGACCCTGGCTTGGGGAACCTAACCTACAGTAATCCCTCATATCGGACATCTACCCAGGAGGTGAAGATTGAATCGATTCCCAAACCAACCATGTACAACCAGTTGTGCTACAAGAAAGAGGTAAGAGCTGCTACTAAGGACACAGGAGCCCAGCTCAAGCTGCTGTTGAGTGTTACAGGCCTCACTGTGTGGAAGGATTGCAACTTGTGAGCATTTACTTCTAGGACATAGGAGGACAGCTTCCATGAATTGTTCAGACTGCTATGGAGATCAGCCAGCAGCACTTCTTCGCCAGTGAGCTGTAGTGAATTTGGCCTGTCTTTAGTGCCCTGCTTCTTACCCACTCCCACAGTGTCTTGTATTTAATTTGCATTGGGTGCTGGCCCTTAAAAGTACATGAGCCAATTGGAATAGTCTTCCTTGGATGCAAGTCGTGGTTAGGTACTGTTGCACCAAGGTTGCTTTGGACAGTCACCAGGGAAACTAGGCAGCCAGAAGGGGTTTGGCAACAAGAATGTGGCTCTGGCTGTGCACGGCCTGGAAGGGGTGGGATGGGGGAAAAAATAGAGCCCTTATTAAATAGAGCATTTTAAAGGCCCTTCAGAGGTCTGTACTTTGGGCCACATGGTGGAGAGAGTTTAATATGATACCTTGCAGCACTTAGTTTCTCCTCTCTTTTCTCCTCAGAAGCTTTCTTATCACACAGATAGCTTCTCATCTTCCCTCTTCTGATTTCCGTGCACATCCTCACGTCAGGTATCACTGCTCTGTGTGTTTGATCCTGCCTCCCTCACTCAAGCTCTGCTGTGTGGCTCAAGTGCTGTCCCTACTAATTGCTCTTTCTTGTTTTCCCCCCGCTTTTATGTCCTTAAACTACCTCTACTGTCTGTCACGAACATATAAGTAATTTTCTATGGCAGATTCTTTGGTCTGGGCTTTGGCTATGCATACTCAGTGATATTTTAAAAAGGCAATTTCTCTTAGGACTGATTTATTTATATTTATGATTATTTGTTAGATAACTTAGTTCCTCTAGCAGGGATCACAGACTTAGGCAGGGGAGAGTTTTCCCTTACTGCTTTTCAAAGGTACTATCCAATAGATTCCCCAAATCTTCAAGCCATTTTAGCCTTATCTATTAAGGATAAACCAGGATTATTTATCTGGGAATCTAAATCCTTTCCATTTTTCTCTTGATTCTGATGCTCCTTGATAAACACAGATGTGTACTTCCGCACCCCCTCCACTTTCTCCTCAGGGATAGATCAGATGCCCCTTATTTGTCAGTGAGCCAAGTTAGATTTCACTACTTTAATCTCAATGTGGTCCCTTTAGCCTCTGATAATTTTCCTTGTTTCCCTATAATCTCCTTCCCCTGTGTTGCTGTGAGACTTGGATTCAGCAGTGGTATTCCAGCTGCGGTTTGCCGAGAGGTGAATCTGAAATGACTCAGATGTAAAGATTTGCAAACCTAGAATTGACCTCCTGCCTACTTTTACCATGAGGTTCTCTCTCTGTTTCTGCTTCCCATTTTGTTTGGTGAGGGTTTTTCCTTCCTTTTTAGGTTCAGTGTTCCTATTCTTTTCTGTCAGAGAATATGTATAGTTGAATGAGAAGAGCAGCCTCATCCTCATTCCCCTTCTACGACTGAAGAATCATGGAGTTTGGCATGAGAGCCTTTGCAGGAGGACTCGTCTGGGGGTGGTAAAGAACTAAAGGAAGCTTAAAATGGGTTCTGTCATTGTGGCAGTTAAAGCCAGTGGCTGTTTACGTGGAGGTCCAGCTTTTTGTCTGCTTCACTGTCTTCATTCCAGCTCTGCGTTACTCTTTGCCATATTTTTCCATAGATGTATTCTTTCATTCATCTGTCTTCTCCCTAGACTGGTCCTGACCACAGCTACACTAAGGAGAAGATCAAGATTGTGGAGGGAATATGCCTTTTATCCAGTGATGATTCCGAATGGGATGACCTTAAGCAGATTCGGAGCTCCCGTGGAGGGATCCTCCGGGACCACGTGTGCATGAAGACGGATACAGTGTCTATCCAGGCTAGTTCTGGTTCCCTGGATGACACCGAAACTGAGCAGCTGCTACAGGAGGAGCAGTCTGAATGCAGCAGTGTTAACACAGCAGCAGCCACTCCTGAGCGGCGGGGCTCACTCCCAGACACAGGCTGGAAACACCAACGCAAGCCCTCCACAGAGAGTGAGGTCTAAAGTACACGTGACTTTGGAAACAGTCGTACCCTCCCAACCCTCTGCTCTGCACAAAAAAGACAGGACTCTGCCTGCCTGGCAAGGAAGGGCGCAGAGACCAGCCCCTCTTGCAAGGGGCCTGAGATTGGGACTGCCTTTCAGCATGGAGCTTGGACAGCTTTGTTGTTGTGGTTGGAGAAGGAGGATGGGTGGGTTGGTTGGAACCCAGAGACCCTTTTGACTCATTTTCACTGTCCGTGGTTTATTTATATGTTCCCTTTTCCTGGAAGCTGCCACATTAACTTTTTCAGTGACTTGTCTGGCCTCAATCTGGTTTGGAGTCTCTGTTCCCTGGCAACCTGCAAGTGCTGTGCCATCCAGCTCACGGTCAATGCCCATGAAGAGAGCAGAGCTGCCTCATTGCTGGCTCCTGGTCACAGAAGTACCCCTAGTCACTCCAGCACTAGCAGCACTCTTTGAGGCTTTGTGTTGAGGGGTCTCTGACATGAGAGAGGTCTTGGTATAGATGGGATATACTTTGGGGCTCAAGAGGACACTAACACAGCATCAGATCACGTTGTAAAGGCATAAAGAGGGTAATCACAGTTGCCAAGACTCACTTCATGAGAACATCACTGCTTACTTTCATATCTGCTACTAAAAACTTTAAGGAATGCTCAGATTGGAGCATGGTGTCTGTTGCTGGCAGTGGACACTGCTCCTGTTCTCCCCTTTCCTGTTAAAACATGTTTCTACTCTGGAAAAACAAGAGTCAGCAAATGGCCCTTTCACAACTGTTCCCTGTGGGTACTGGAGTCTGAGTGCTGAACTTGAGGCAAGAAGAGATTGGTATTTTACTTAGCTCTGCAGAGCTAATGGGAGGAAATGGATCTCAGCAAGACCTAAATTTTACTGATCTTTGCATAACTGATATGTAAAAAAAGAAAAAGAAAATTTGCTAGGCCCCACTAGTCTCAATTCTGCAGGGTCCCAATTATTTTGGCCTTTAGGACCTTTGATTACCATAATAAGGGAAAAGAGACAATTCCTAGGTCGAGTCTTTCCCAGGGGAATGCTTAATGCTGACAGTTAGGAACTGCTTTATTACCAGGCTGAGCCCATTTGACCTAGAATGGGAGACAATAATCAGGGAGCTGCAAGGGCCGTTTTAAGTAGTTGTTTATCAGATAGAATTGCACTTTAAGTTCTTCTGTTACCACTTAATAGCTCTCCTTGCCAAATAATTTTTCCCATCAGCTACATGAGCTTCAGTTGTTCTCTGGCCTCTAAGACTCTTACCCTTTAGGGAATGTCATCCTACCCTTGCAGCCAAAACCCAGCAGCATTTGGAGCTGGGTCTTGCGTGCTTCCAAGTTCTATTGCCACCTCTTCATATTCCCTTGTCATCTGTTTGTTCAAAAAGAAAAAAAGAGAAATTTTTGCTTGACACTTCTTCAAAAATGAAATTTATATTAATCCCTCAAATCACATGGTAAAATATTAAGCATTAAGCCAGATCCTTGGAAGCAGAATTTCCCAGTGAAGAATTTCTCACTGCAGACTTTGTAACCTGTTTTATCGCCTGGAAAGAGGTCAAGTACATTCCCAACCATGGCGTAAAGAGAACAAAACATACACTGGGGTAAGGTTCAGAGGTAGGGGGAGGGTACATCTCCCATGCAGTATTTTTTTCAGCTGATTAAAAAGGAGAATCATCCTACTCTGCTTGAACCTTGTTTATGTACTAACAAGCCTGCTACCCCTGAAAAACACAACAGTTGCCAGTGGTTTGCCTGTACTTTTCATGGCAGGGGTAGCTTTGTAGATAGGGGAAGGTTGCGTCTTTGACCTGGCTAGGTGGCTTGAGACTGTCCCTAACTGCACCATTGGGCTGACTGGTGTATATTCCTGTGGAAAATGAACTGGAGCTAAGGCTTGGGTTTCCCTGTGTTAATGTGGGACTCTTCCCTACTCCCAGAGGGATTTATTTTTATTTTTTTTTAATTAGATTTTTATTTAATTATTTATTTGTTTGACTCCAGCCTTGGAAGCATTGATTTTGCTGGGCAGAGGCACTTTTGGATTGAGGTGTGGACTGGGAACCAAGAAAGGAGTGCATATCACTGGCATGGACCCTGCCCATCTAAGCCACTTCACGCAGGGACAACACTAGAGGGCTCAAGCGTAGGCAGAAGAATCAATTTGAGCAGAAACCCTATGTAGGGGCATCAGGGCTGGAGTGGGGCTATGGGGGAGGAAGGCCCTGATTTGTAGGAGAGCAGAATTTCTTTGGGTTTTGGAATGGGTTGTTAGGTTTTCTTTTTTCCCAATACCTTATGTGACCATGCACCAAAATCCAGGGGGGGACAGGGGTGAAGGGAAACATCTGCCCAGACCTGTCACTTAAGATTAAGTCAGCCTGTCAAAGTAATTGCTGTCCAAGTCACAAGTGTGGAATGGAAAGGAAAAACACAGCCAGTCTTTTCAACAGTTCATGGTGTTTGTGATTTCAACCTTGATCAATATTCTCTGCTGCTTCTTAGGAGAGACCCTGCACACTCCAGCCTAACAACCATTCATGACTGCTCTCTGCCCCCTTCCTCAAATGATTATGGTGAAAAGGAGCAATAAAATGTCACACAGCCTCCTCTACCAGTGAGGTGGGCAGAAATTCATGTCTTTTTCATAGAGACAGCCTCAGTGAGATGCTGCCTTGGGGATGCATCGTGGTTCCCCGTTCCGGGGAGGAGAAGACCCTCATTGCACTTAGGATGTTAAGAATGTAGAAAGGCTGCTGGAGGATGATCTCTTGAGCACTGATTTACTGTGTAAAAAGCAAACCTCTCTCCTGTCTGTCCTGAGCTAACGTCAGTGATTTCCATGTGTTCCTGTGTAATGGTTTTAACGTTACTCACTGGAGACATTGGATTTTCTGGAGTTATTTAACCACTGTGTTCAATATTTTAGGGGTTGATGATAATTTAATATAAATTTAGCTTTTCTTAACCACTCTGCCTGGCTTTTGGTTGTGAATGATGCATTTTATTTGGACTCTCCTTTGAGGAACTCCCAAACCTGTTCAGACAGAACCTCAGCTTTGCTTCGAGAGGAGCAAAAAAGTAGGAACAGATTTGGGTTCTTAGAAACCTGATTGTAGCACACGCTATACCGCTATGATTTCAAATCAAGGGACCAATATCTACACCCACTTTTGCAGATTCGTCCACACACATAATACCTCTCACTCTGCCCCACCTTGCTATTTTTCCCCCTCTTTAACATGGCTGTTCATTTAGGTACGTACTAGGACTGTAGAGATCTCAAGTCTCTGCCGAGTGCAAAATAAAGCTCCGAAGAAGCTGCTTTTTCTTTCTGTAGGGGGTTTTGTTTAAGCTTCTGTTTAAGCCTTTTCTATAACCAAGAGTATAAAATATCCACAAATAATTGACACTGCAATGCTGGTGCCAATCTTGTAACACACTCTGTCCCTTTCTGATGAAAGAACTACCTAAGACATTTAAAACAACTGTATTTCTGCTCATTTCACAATCGAAGCACAGTGGAGAAGCCATTTCAGTCAGGCCATGAAAAAACTGCCTCACTTTCAAAAAAATGATGGTGCTTACATGGCATGGTGGGGAGAGGGCAGTGTAAGATTAATGGCAGTTGTGTACGTGGCACTCTGCTGTCCTTTGTCTTCTATTCTGATTACCTATAAATTTTTTTCCTTCAATTTTTTAAGCTGAAGAAACAAAGGAGGGAAAACACACTGTGCTCCAAAAACAGTTCACAAAATAGGTCAGGGTGAAAAAAACACTGTGGGTCACCTGAGCCAACGTCCCTGATCAAGAAGGGTCACCACAGAGCACAGGGCACAGATCTGTGTCGAGACAGATCGTGCGATCTCCAGTGAGGGAGACTCCACAACTTCTCTGGGCCGTCTTCCAGTGCACCGGCACGCACACAGTGAAGTTCCTCCTATTCACGTGGAATTTCGTGTGCCTCAGTTTCTACCTGTTTGCTCTTGTCGCATTGCTCGGCACCACCGCACAGAGCCTGGCTCCATCCTCTGACACCCTCCCTTCAGATACTGATAGGCATTGATGGGATCCCCTCTCGGTCATCTGTTGAGTCGCTGCCTCGCAAACTCACTGACCAAAGGAAAGAGCACACTCATTCCTCTGTATTAGGACCTTCCTCACAGCCGAATCCATCAGCTCCGAGATGCTTTAGCCCTTTGCCAAAGGGTCCTGCGGCTGACCCGGCTGCCTTAGGACCAGCGCCTCTCGCCAGGCAGCCCCGTCGTGCACCCTCCCCGGGGTGGACGAGAGAGCGAACGGGTCCGTCCCGGTGGTTCCCGAGNCGGCGGTGCGCGCTCCAGCGGTGGCCCCGCGGCGCTGCCGCCGTCTCGGGAGCGCGCGGAGAGCACGCGCTGCAGCTGCCGGATTCAAACGGGCCAATAAGGGGCGCGGGCGCGAGCGTAGGCGGGCCCGGCAGCGGCCAATGGGCGCGGCGGACACTGGGAGGTGCGGGCGGTGCTGGCGATTTCAAACCCCGACGAGCAGCCGCTGGACCGTCTCCGGCCCGACCCGCCGGGCCCAGGTGAGCCCCGCCACCCTTGTCCCGTCCGCNGGATTGCGGCTGGTAGCGGCGAGAGGCCGCGGCCTGTGCCGCGCCGCGCTGCGGAGGTGCAGCTCGCTCAGGCCGCCCGCCAACCGGGGGCGGTGGGAGCCGCGGGCTCGGCGGCTCCGCTGCGGCCGCCTCCGTCCGTTGTGGGCCTGGGCTGCTGGTGGGGGCCTTCGGTGGGAGGTGACCGGGGGAGGGGGCCCGGGGACCGGCGGGGGGACCGGGGGCCCCCTCAGGGGAACGC
>VYXD01000888.1:0-55700 GCA_013397195.1 Hylia prasina | reverse complement strand
AAAAAAAAAAAAAAAGTAGGTCATACAAATTCTGGTCTAAGGACAACTTCTTTCTTCCTCCTCTCTTGTCTTTTTTCCCCCCTGGCAAGGGAACCAATTTAAGCACTGGATTGGATTAAGTGCTTTGAAGTAATTTGAGAGGCCTGATTTTGTAATTTCAAGCTGTGTGTGGATGTTGATTTTGAGAGGGCATATATTCTTTAAATTTTACAGTAGCATCTCAAAATAGTATCTAGCTATAATGGTTTGAGTAAATGACAAAATCGCTAAATGTGCACTGGAAGATTTTCATAGACTATTTTTTCAACAAGGAGTTATTATTTGTGGATTGCTCCCTGTTTGTGGACACTGATGCTATTCTGTGTGTTTAACTTTCAGTGAATTTGGTTCAAAGATAATCTCCCTGAAGCCAATCATCAAAGTATTGCCAAAACTTTTTGAATCTCGGGAAAAAGCTGTTCGAGACGAAGCCAAGCTCCTTGCTGTGGAGATCTACCGTTGGATAAGGGATGCTTTGAGACCTCCATTGCAGAACATAAATTCCGTTCAAGTAGGCAGAAAGTATTTCTATATCCACACATTTGATGCTCATCCTCCCTGATTCTGTGATGTTGGGCATTCTTAAAGCCAAAACTGGAATGTATTTTTTTAGCTCCATTTAACTTGGTCACGTTGGTCACGCCTAGTCATTTGTAAGGGAATCATAAGTGTTTGGTTGCTCTGATCATACATGAAGTTGTGGGGTGAAGCCTCATATTGAAAGTGAGGATGGCAGTTAAGCAGTAGAATGTAGCAGAATGGTTGCCCTTATAAGAGACCTTTGCACTGAAAGTCTTCAAGTCAGTAATTTTCATTCTCACTTTTCTTTTTTCCTGAAGTATTTTCATCTGTGCATCCCTCATACTTACTCTGATGCTCAGGATGTGACTGTTTCACTTCAGGAAGTTCCATTGCATTATGATAGATAGATAAAATATTTTATCATTGTAAAACTTTATAAATTATGCATCCTTTCCTCCTACCCACTTGAGTTAATTATGTTCAGGTGGAAAGCAGTAGCTCGCTTTTAAAGGACATGGTAAAAAAAACCCTAAACTGTTTCATGAAATGTACCTTAGCATGTTTGTTTCATCTTAGTTTTAGTGTGTAATACTAGCATGGCTTTAAAGGAAAGCTTCCTTCATGCTCAGCCATTTTTATTTCAAACTGTTTACAGAGGGGCCACAGCATTCTGACTGGTCTACTATTTGTTCTTATGTAAATGCTTTGCAATTATATTCTCTTCTGTGGATGTGCTTAGTCAAAGACTTCTGAACAGCGAATGTCAAGTCACTCCTGTAGTGGCAGAAAAAAGAAGGTAGTGAGAGGTAGTGCTGTCTTGGCTTTGAAATGGGAAAACTCTCATGGCTTGCCTGTTTTGGAGTATATCCATAATGTCTCTGATACAAGGATTCTTTCCCCTTTTGGCAGTTAAAAGAACTGGAAGAAGAATGGATCAAAGTGTCATCAGCTGCTCCTAAGCAGACCAGGTTCCTTCGTTCCCAACAGGAGCTGAAAGCAAAATTTGAGCAGCAGCAGGGACTTGGAGGAGATGCAGATGGAGGTAAACTACTTAATCTCTGAATTCCATTGGCAAGTATATTGTATGTAGTTGTGAAGGGATGCATTAAATTGTGAAGGAGCTTTTACTCAAGCTGGTGCAAAACATGGAGTGTACTACACAAGAAGAAAATGTGTCTGAGGCAGAAACTTTATATTCAAGAGTATCTGTCTTTTGAAATAGCAAAATCATAACTGCTGATAGCACTTGCTGAACAATGAGCCTTAGATGGTGCTCTAGTCAAAATTTTGTGTCACTCTGCTTATATATTTCTCTCTCCTGGCTGCAGGAGATGATGATGAGGAAGAGGCGGTACCACAAGTAGATGCATATGAGTTGCTCGAAGCTGTAGAAATCCTCTCCAAGCTTCCCAAAGACTTCTATGAGAAAATAGTAAGCATAAACTTAAATACTCCATGTTAATTCTTTTTATAGCTGATGAGTGTTAAGACTTATGGGCAGTTCTGCAATGTGTGCTTTAGCGCCACACAGATAATAACAAAACAGTGTTAATAACATATGGGCTATCCTAAATAAGTTTTAAAGTTGGATTTAGCAGCAAGAAAGCTGTCATTTTAAGGGGTTGAGGTATGTCCTGGGAAAGGACTGTATTTCATATTTCATTGCAATTTCTGATGTTGAACTGTAGAGAGACCTTGGTTTTCTCAGGATGGAATAAAGGTTTTTAATCTAAGGTTTGTGGCAAGTATGCTTCTCTAGAACTGTTTATGTCTATAAATTAATGTAAATTATTTGCTCTGCAGGAAGCAAAAAAGTGGCAAGAAAGGAAAGAAGCTCTAGAGGCTGTTGAACTACTAGTGAAAAATCCCAAGCTGGAATCAGGAGACTATGCAGACTTGGTGAAAGCTCTCAAAAAGGTAATAAATAAAACTCAGAGTGCACATATAGTTTAATATTTTTTGTAATTTATTTATATGATAGTTTGAGAGTAACAGTTGATTTAATACTCATAAGTAGAAAATTACTAGCTGGATCAGTTATGGAAATAACCCAATCTGTGGCCCACTGATTATTGTAAGAAATTCTTCCATGTCTCTGAAACTCAGATTTTCTCTTCAGGTTGTTGGAAAGGATACAAATGTCATGTTAGTTGCTTTGGCTGCCAAATGCCTTGCTGGACTAGCTACAGGCCTCCGAAAGAAATTTGGACAGTATGCAGGGCATGTAAGTAAGAGTATGTACTTTTTTCTTGATTTTATTCATGCTGGACACCTTTTTTTCTCTTTGCCTTTTCCCTTTCAAGCCTTGGTATTTATCAAAGGTATTCTTTGTACAATTAAGAGTGCTTACCAACCCCTTAAAAGAGTAAGCATTGAAGTACTTGCCTAGTTTCTTTATAGCTTAAGTTTGAAAGGACCTTCTTCATTCATATTCAGCAACATGAAACTTTCTGTTGCAGTATAAGTCTTCCGTACTAAGAAAAATTAATTGTTCTGCCATTAAGTGAACTTTATTTACATTACCTCATCCTAGAGATACCCCCACAGGAATGCATTTGTAGGCCACAGTGCAAAAAACAGCTTCTAAATCAGAGTGCTACTTAGCACCTCCATGGTGTATGTTTTATATTGGTTGGGTTTTTTTGAATGTTGGGAGATGGTAGGTGGTGGGTGTTCTGTTTCCTTGTTGCCTGGGTTTTGTAGGGGTTTTTGTCTGCTTTAAATAGCAAAAAAATCTGAGATTTTTGGTACCAAAATGTTCTGGTGCTCTAGTTTAGTGCTGTTTGTTCTCTCCTTTGCTCTTCATCTCTTACCAGTAGCTAGTATCAGGGAATACAGGAAAATTTAACCAGTATATGGAAACAAAGAGAGCTTTTAATAAGTTTCAGTTCTCACTCATTTCTCAAGCCTGTGTCACTGTGTTCATTAAGCTGCTCAATCAAATTTTTCGTATGAGAAGCAAGAGTAATGGGGTTAGAGAACTGATGTGCCTGGCTGCTGGTAGTATTGGCTCTGAATTGGGAGGTTGCTGAATCTCACTGTTTCAGAAACATTCAAGTCTCCTGAACTCTGAACAGTAGTTTGCACAGTCACTTTCATTCTGAAAGCTGTCTGTAGCTATAAAAATCATTCTTGCTTCTGTTTTATAGTTGATTTCTGAAGGTTAACCCTTATAGCTACAGAGTTAGTGTTGAAAAAGCCAAGCTTCTAAAATAAGGGTGTGGCTCTGTGGTTGCCAAGCAAATGGCATTGAGAAGGTGACTTTTTCAATACTGTAATGGCAGCTCTGAATTGCATGATCTCAATACTCATTTTAGCAGTTCACTTGATTTGTTTGCTGGATTTATTTACTTGTGAGGAAGATGTAGAGTTCTCCTGAGAGTGGGCATTGAAGTGTTAGAAAACAGAATTGTTGCTAGAATTATATGATTATAAACTCTATTACTTAAATATAGGGTTGCAATGCTAGTCTGCAATCTGCAGTCTGTGTTCTAACAAGAGAGTGAAATCATGCATAGAGTCGTGCTCCTCACTATGATTGAGTACACGTGTGCCAGCTTCACCTCTGACTGCATTTGTACCCTTGGACTAATTTTTCTTTCCTTCTCACATGGGCTATGGCTTCTAACTTCCATGTTAAAAAATGCTCATTTTACCTGTCAGCATTTTCTAAAACAGAGGCTTAATGATTTGAAATATCTCCTCCTTATAACTTCGTTCTCTGTAGGGTGTAGGGATGTCTAGCACCTGCAATAGCATATATGATGGTCTTTATGGTGCCATCTGTATTATCTGGAGGTTTTTTGAGTGTTGAAGTCTGTGAACTGGGAATTTGGAGGTTGCAGCCCAAAAAAGGATACCACCTGAGCCTGGGTCACAGTGTATTACAAGGGGTTGAGATCCCCTAGTCAGCTTCTGAGTAGAAAGGAAATCTATTTTTCGTTTTGCAAGGGCATGTAACTTCTGTAAAGCATCTGACTGCTTCCAAACTATGAGCTGTTATGTTTATGAAAATCTTGAAAATAGCCTGCTTTCTACAGTTAAGATCTGCACGGTTCTGGCTCAGTGGCAGAAGTCCTTACTGTTACAGAGCCCATACTAAAGTGGACCTGTTCATATTGCTGGCACATGGGAATGTCTGGAGTGTAGTAGTTGTTTTTACTTTTTCTCCTTGAATATTTTATTTATTTGTTTTTTCAGCAGTGGCTGTCTGAGCACCTAGACTAGGAAGAAATTGCTGTCAAATTCCAGTATGGCATAGTTTACTGTCAGATGTTTTTTTTTCAAGGTGATCTGAAAAATATTGTTGCAGAGAGGATTATGGTTTCTTCAGAGTCATGCTCTTGTCAGCTGTGGATCAGATGAGGACTTCTTAATGAGCTGTACTTAGTGCTATCAGAAAGCTGGGAAGGAGGGGACAGGTTAAATTAAATGCCTTCTTGGATGCTTAGAATACAAGAGTACAGCACCATCTATGCTGTGAAATCATTCATTTCTGTTCTGTTGCTCTGTATTCCAGCATAATTCCATAATCTGTAATTATGTAAGTTTATAGGTCTGCCTTTTGTTATGAAATTATTTAAAAATCTATATTTGTTAATAGAGTAACTGGAATGAGTTTAATATTGGAGAACAGCAAGAATAAACTAGTTCAGACTGCTGTTGTGTACTTCTGGAGGGGGACAGTGGAGATGTTTGAATTAACTGACTTCTCTGCAGAATACCAGGGCAAAGACTATCAGGCTTTCCAGTTGTATTAATGACGAGGGCATTGACGTTTTTGTTCCCTTTTCCATAGGTTGTTCCCACAATCCTGGAGAAATTCAAAGAGAAGAAGCCCCAGGTAGTGCAAGCACTGCAGGAGGCCATTGATGCAATCTTTCTTACAGTAAGTAAGAGTGAAGATTTCCCCATTGTCTGAGAATTGGTCTCTAATTTTGATTTGCTTTTCTCTTTACTGAAATAATGACTTTTTTTATTCAACACTGTAGACCACATTGCAGAACATAAGTGAAGATATTTTGGCAGTCATGGACAACAAAAACCCAACAATTAAGCAGCAAACATCCCTTTTCATTGCAAGAAGCTTCCGACACTGCACACCTTCTACTCTGCCAAAAAGCCTGTTAAAACCTTTCTGTGCTGCACTTCTCAAGGTAAAGCAGGAGTTGATACTTGTCTGGCACTGACTTGAGCGCTGTTGTGGTGAAACCTTGGGTTGTTTGAGGAGAAAGACCTGAAGGTAGTGCAGGGACCAGAGAGTTCTTTTGTGCTGTGTAGCCCTCAGAGTCAGTTTTGGCTGATGTCAAATTTGAAGATGACTGTCAGTCAGGGGAACAATTCCATTCCCTTTCTCAGCTTTTTTGAGTAGACTCACTAAGTTTGTAATAGATTAAGACAGTGGTTTACAACTATTATCCCAGACACTACCACTTGCAGAATTCTTGCATACGTCTCTAACAAGTGTTTGTTGGAATGCTGTTGTTTACGATGAATAAAAGAGCAACCATCATTGATTCATACATGGCAGTGACGCCAGTGTAAATGATAATGATGTATACTTTTTTCTTATTGCAAATAGCCCTTTCCTTGGTATAAGCAACATCTCTAGCTTAAAAAATGGAGATTAGAACAAGATTGCAGAACTTTGAACTCTTTATGAACTTCCACGATATTTAAAGCATGAACGTTCAACCTCTTCTTGTGGAAGAAAACCAAAGATGAGAAAATGGCTGCATCTGAGAAAAAGTAGACTTGGTCAGAACCTAGGAAAACAGAAGTGAAAAGCAACTTTTTTCTTTCTGCAATGAAATGTCAAGGATTACTCTGTAGGAGATTCAGATTTTAAATAATGGGAGAGGATTTATATAGAAGATGTTTAGATATAGGCCACAAGTCACATGACAAAAACTGTATTTCTCTGCAGCATATCAATGATTCTGCTCCTGAAGTTAGAGATGCTGGATTTGAAGCATTAGGCACTGCCTTGAAAGTAGCTGGAGAGAAAGCTGTGAATCCATTTCTAGCAGATGTAGACAAACTAAAGCTTGATCGGGTGAGTAGTGTTACAAATGTTGTAAAAAAGGTTCCATTTAAGATGCATCTTAGCCTAGAGAAGGTGAAAGACAATGCTTTAGCCTAGTTAATTTCAGCACAGATTTTTGAAGATGTGTTTTTTACTTTAATATTACTAATGTTGCAGGGAATCTGAAAATCTCTTTATTCTTACATAAAGTATCTGGCTGTGTTATCTATGAGGTAGGTGGGTTGTGAGATTTAGTTGTGATTTTGGTTGGTGGTCGATGGAGTTTTGTTTGTTTTTTAACACTTCGTTGTCTGAAACAAGCTTTCAGGTCACAACCCTGTGGTCTAATTTTTATTATTAGTTAGGATTTGGTATTAAAGACTTATTTCCCCACAACAAAGTTGTTATACTTTTGCAAAAGCTGACAGGTATATTGACTGAAGATTTTATAATTTAAGGTGCTCAGACTTAGTCTTAGAGCATCTATGAATATCAGTAGGATGTCAATGTTTTCTTTGTATATAAATGCACTTCACTTTGAACTAGGAGAATTATTTTCACTATACAGTGATGGCTGATGCCACTGACTGGTTAACCCTACTGTTGAAGGAACACTGAATAACAAAATTTTGTAAAGTAAACAACTTAAACTTCACATTTGTTCCACATTAGTCAAGTTTGAGCCACTGGTAAAGGGACACTGTGCATCCAGTTGTAATAGCTAAATACCTTCTTTCCACCCCCACCTTTTTTTTTCCCCCACTGCTTGGCAGATTAAAGAGTGTGCTGAAAAGGTAGAATTGGTTTATGGTAAAAAAGCAGGAGGAGCAGCTGAGAAAAAAGAAGGCAAGCCTGTTACTGGAAAGACCGCTGCTCTTGCAGGGCCTGCTGGAGATAAAGAAACAAAAGATGCAACAACCAAACCAGGACCACTGAAAAAAGCATCTGCAGTGAAGGTAAGGGATGTCTGACAATCAGTTGTTTGTGACTGCATCAAATAGTTACCTACTGCAGATCAAATGTGGCCTGTTGAACATCTGCCTCCACTGAGGTACCACTGTCTTTTTGCAGGAGGAGATGAGCCTATTAGTAAAAGGGATCTGTGACGTTCTGGGAATGTAATGAAATCTCAGTTTTTAATGATACAAACTGTCTTGTCACGTCTTAATACCAGATTTTGATTTTGAAATAGTGACAAAAGACTGGAGGCATTCAGAGGAGCCTCAGGTGTTGTAACATTGATGAGCTCTGTGATACAGTAATACTTGGCTGAAGTCTTGTAACTAGCAAGGTTACTGATTCAGTATTGGATTTTTTTTCACCATTGTTTTTAGTTTGTTCCTTTGTATATTTTGAAGTAATTTGAACTATTAGCCTGTATTTCTTTAATATTATTCTTTGGGTTTAAAAACTGACTGCAGTAGATGGTCTTTGTAATGTGCTACTTAGTTCTTCAGGTGGGATACCAGGAAGTGAATAGAAGAACAGATAAAATTTTTGAAATCTGTTGGTATTCAGATTACCTGAGAAAGAGACACCAGTCACAAGTTTAGTATCTAACCAGTATCCATAGGAAAACATACAAAGTTATTATTTCCTGAACTTTCACAAATACATCATTCTTTCCTTTTTCATCTTTCATTGTCCTATTATGTGTTGTAAAACCTGTAGTCTGAAAGCAATATATTAATTAAATAAGCTCTAGCTGGTCTCTGCCTGCAGTTGTTATGCTATCAGAGATACAACTGTACTATAGGAAAAACAGTAGTTCTTTTGCTATCTGAGCTAGAGACCTATTTGATCTTGGCTAACTTGTCCATTAACTTTCTAGGCTGGGGTCCCGCCAAAGAAAGGCAAACCAGCTGCAGCTGCAGGTACAGGAGGTGCTGGGGCTAAGGGCAAGAAGGGTCCTGAGACCAAAGAAATCTTTGAGTCGGAGATCTCTGTGAGTATTTTGCTATTCTCTGAAATACAAACCCTCTGTAACCAAAGATGGCAGCTTTGCTTAATCAGTTCTTCAGGTACTACTGAGTTTTTCAGGGAGATTGTTGGGGTTTTTTCGGAGAAGGGAAAGCAATATGTAGAAATTTATAACTGGTGAAATGGATCTTTGGTAAATACACCTGTTCTTCAGGCTGTTGTTGGAACCAGATTATATAAGACAGTAAGCAATAAATCATGTTTATACCCTTATAATAGGGTATGTTGTTGTCCCTGAGGTAAGAAGAGATGAAAAAAACAGTGATACTTCATATGTAATTTAGGACACATGATTTTCTGAAGTAGTCTGGTATTAAAAGCCTGAGAATACATTATTCTGGAGTTTACATTGAAATAAAGTAATAATTAAATGAAGTAATAACAATCTGTTCTGTGCTACTCATATTAAGTTACACTTCAAAAAAATTACTGAATTCTGCATATTAACTGAGCATCTACTTACTTTCTTGGTAGGGAACCTGGTGAACTCAGGATATCTTGGGTCAAATAGTAACAAAAAACCTATTAAAGCTTTGCCAGATCTATTTGCAAGTTTTTTGGACTTGGAATCCAAACCATAGTTATATTTGGAGTGTTGCTTAGAGTGAATAATTTCTATTGTGTATCCAGTTTGTGTTGCTAGTTATACAGTAGAAAATGAGAATATAGTTCCTGAAGGTGATGCAGACATCAGTGAAACAAGTTTTTATCACTAAATAACTTTCATTTTCCATTTTGCTAAAATGGAGATAGAAGATAGGTTTCCTCCTGTTTGCCCTCATCAACTTCTGATTTGTTGTTGTCAGTGTTTATTCAGACTTGATCCAAAATTACCTTGCAAATTTAGGTTATCTCTGCTTGATTCTTTAAGCAGGTAGTTGCAATTCAAGGTTATTTTTGACTGTCTGCACATTTTCTCATACTTTCCAGAGATTACTTTTCTGTTGCAGTGCAATTTTAGCAACTTTCTAAACCCTTAAGACCCCTAAACTACAATTCACACTAAAATCTTTCAATCTACAACAGAACCCTTTTCTTAATTTATAAATGCACCACAGTATAAGGTCAGTCCTGTATATTGCCTGTCCTTAAGGTTGGTGCCCTCCTCTGAAGGGATGCATTGGAATGTTAACCTTGTTCTGATCTGTCTGCAGATAGAAGTATGTGAAGAGAAAGCTGCTGCTGTCCTTCCAGCTTCTTGTATCCAGCAGTTGGACAGTGGTAACTGGAAAGAGAGGCTTGCCTGCATGGAGGAGTTTCAGAAGGTATGTTGGAACAGATAATAAGAGAGGCAGTAGGGAAAGAGAAAAGCAGTAATTTATTTCAGCTCTTTAGGCCTGGCAAGTCTCCTGAAATAGTATGTCAGCACTTCAGATGGGTTAAACAATACTTGCAGAAGCCAAATGGTTTATTTGGTTTAAATTCCATAACAGTAGTGGAGTAAGTCTTTTTACCTGAATGTAGATAGTTGTGCTTTTGTCAAAAATACTTGTATTTTGATTGAGGATACTTAGAGGTCTTTTTAAAACTCCAAGTAATTGTAAAGCTTGGTCTCAAAGATAGCTAGATTTAAATAAAAGGTTTTGCAACAACTAGTCCAAATCTGTTGCAAATAAGTTCCTACTGTTCGTGTCTTAGGCAGCAATTTGTTATAATCAGCTACTTGCCAGTTGAAATTTTTATGTTTAGAGGCTTTCATTTTATGTTTAAAGACAGTACTAATAGTCTTCACAGCTAGTGGAAAGTGCTTCATGTAGTCAGAAACAAAAAAAAGGCATCAAATGTCCCTCAGATGGTATCCACCAGAAGACCTTTGAGAGTTACATTCAAAAAAACTTCAATGGTAGATGTACGAGTAGTTCATACCACCACACCAGTACAGTCATGACTGAGCTTTTAATATTTTAGTGGGAAAAGTGACTAAGTTCAGTTAGGAAATAGTGACTGCATTGAAATGCTGCTGCAGAAGGCTACTTTATTAAAATGTTGCCATTTCAGCTGAATGAATAAGCCTAATAACAGCTAAACCCCATTGTTTAGATCATATTCAGGATTAATCTCTGCTGTGCAGTCAACATTCCAACATGAAAGCTGCATAATATACTTCATCTTAAAAACAAAAGCAGCTTTTTGAGGGGCAGGTGGGTTGTTCAGGAATTTTGTTTGTTTGTTTTTAATTAAGTGTTAAATTCCTAGGGTTGGAATGGCCAATAGTGATTGTTAAGGACATTTGTTAAAGAACATACAAGCAGTAGTGATGTGCATGCTGTTGGTTAAATGTTGGCTCAGTATCTCAGGTTCCTTGTAAAAGTGACTCTTCAGGTAAATTATTATACTGAGAATTTCTGCAATTTAATTCAGTATTAAGAAAATACTTCGAGGACAGTTGAGAATTTCTGTTTGAGTTCTGTATCATTTGTGACCCCCTGGCTAACTTAATGCTTATCCTTTAGGCTGTTGAGCTGATGGAAAGAAGTGAAATGCCTTGCCAAGCCCTAGTAAGAATGCTGGCCAAGAAACCTGGTTGGAAGGAAACAAATTTTCAGGTAATACATTATTCTTCAGTAACTAAAGAGTTACAATTTTTTTTTACTAACAATTTTTGTTAATGTAAAGTAGTTTCCAGCTAAAAGGCTGTAAGTGCATATGTCACTGTGGCCACAGTTTTATCTGTAATCAATGAGAATATAAACTCTCAAACTGGATTTTATTTGTGTTGAGAGTTGAGACTCTAAATGTCATCTAAGGTATGTAAATATTGTCTTTAGATGTATACATGTGCATATATATAAGCATGTGTGTTATAAGCTCTAAAAGTAGATAATGGCAGCCCAGTATTATTGGTTGTGTGTATGTAATAGTATGTATTTATGTGCACACAGTTTTTGTGTATGATCACACAAAACACGTGTGTGTGTGTACAAAACATTTGTGTGCGTAAATACTTTTAGTATTTGTATATATATTTGAATATATAATTTTGTGTATATGTTAGTATTTACCCACAAATCCATATAATTCTTATACCTATCTATAGATACATAGAATGAGAGAAATTAGTCTAAAATGCACAAAGACACAAGTAATTTCCTTGCTGTTTTTGACATTGCAGGTGATGCAGATGAAACTGCATATAGTTGCATTGATTGCACAGAAAGGAAACTTCTCCAAAACTTCAGCACAGGTTGTGCTGGATGGTCTTGTAGACAAGGTTGGTGATGTGAAATGTGGAACTAATGCAAAAGAGGCCATGACAGCAATAGCAGAAGCATGTCAATTGCCATGGACTGCTGAGCAGGTGAGTGAGCAGTAAAGGTATTCTTTAGGTAAATAAAATCAGAAATAATATGTAGGGTGTCCTTTCAGTCTGAGGAGTAAATCCCAAATCTTTGAATTTTTTTTTTTTTCTGTTGCATGAAAGTGATCCCAAGGCAGAAGTTAAATATATATTCCTCTAAAATTGAAAATAGACTCTTAGGATGGTTTGAGTTGGAAGGGACCTTAATATCATGTAGATCCTCCTCCCACACCATAGGCAGGGTTACCTTCTACTAGACCAGGTTGCTCAAAGCCCCATCCAACCTGGCCTAGAACGTTTCCAGTGTTGGGGCAGCCACAACTCCTCTTTCAGTTCAGACCCATTCCTCTTTGTCCAACCACTGTATGCCTATATCAAAAGTTTTCTTGGAGGTCCCCCTCAAGTACTGAAGGCCACAGGATCACTCTGGAGCCTTATCCAGGCTGAAAAGTTCCAATTCTGTCAGCCTTTCCTCATAGGAGAACTGCTCCATCCTTCTAATTGTGGTGGCCCTGCTCTGAACTCATTCCAACAGATCCATGTTCTCCCTGTGCTGAATGCCCCAGAACTGGATGCAGCACTGCTGGTGGGGTCTCAGCAGAGCAGAGGGGCAGAATCCCCTCCCTCACCCTGTTGGCCACACTGCTTTTGGTGCAGCCCAGGACACAGTTGGCTTTCTGGGTTGTAAGTGCACATTGCTGGGTCATGTCCAGCCTCCTTGGAGGAGCTACATGTTTTCTCTTGTACATGCTGTCTCTCCATTCATTCCCCAGCCTGTGTTGATTCAGGAGTTGCCCCAACCTAGGTGCAACATGTGGCTGTTGAACTTCTTCAGGCTTCCATTACAGTGCTTTGTCACCTGGTTTGCCAGTGCAAGTTTAACTTAACTCTTCTATTCCAGGTTGTGGCTATGGCTTTCTCTCAGAAGAATCCTAAAAACCAGTCAGAAACTTTGAACTGGCTTTCAAATGCAATTAAAGAGTTTGGCTTTTCTGGGTAAGTCTTTTAAGTAAATTGCTAAGAGAAAGTTGAATGAAAATGTTCCTAATCTGGAACTAAGATGGTGTTCATCTGAGCTCTAGTTCCCTAAACTCTGATGCCATGTTCTTCTAGCTCTTAAGTATATAACTGAAAGTATCTGGCATTACTAGTAGGATAGGATGTATTTGCACTTCTAGCTACTTGATTTATCACTCCATCTTCTCTGAAGAGCATTTGTCTTAAGGTACTTTACAGGTATGTGGACTGGGAACAGAACTGTGGTATTGCATGTCTGTTACTCCTACTTGGAGTAGAACACCTGCACCCATGTGGACCACTATATTTTATAGTTTAAAAGAAAAAAACACAACAACTGAATCTGACAACCTACAGAAGAGTACATACCAGCATACCTGTTAATCTCTTTGGGAGACATTTTGAGGTTGATTACAGGTGGATGAAGTTTTAGGCAACAAAATAGCTATTATGTCTGGCACTGTGAGAGTAAGAAATTAATTCTCCATCAGAACCAGGGATAGCATGCCTTCATTTTTGACCACTAGTCTTTTAACTGAACGTGGTCAAAAATATGTAATAGAGTTTAGTCCTGAGGAAAAAAATAATCTCTAAGCAAAGAAAGCTTCAAATACCACTTTATTTGACTACTTGGGCAGTTATTATGCCTGTGTTAAGGTATTTTGTGGCTTTTAAATGGATAGTGACCTTGATTAAGTCTAGGAAATAAACTTTTTTAGTAAATTCCCCCAAAAATATATATTTACAGCATGGTAATGTGTATAAATGTGTTACTGGAACAGCAGTGTTTGAGGCTGCACAGATAATATAGAAGATTCAGGAATTTAAACCTTCCTTTATTTCACTTGTAAGTATCCTTTTGAAAATTTTGCCTCTTCCTGGAAAAGCATGAAACCAACTAACAAAAAAGACCCACCACAACAATAATATACCTTCACCTTTATTGTGTAGTCATGTTTCAGGTACTTAACATGTTTCTAGATTCATTCCTCAACATTTCAGTCCTAGCAGTCACATGGATTATGTAGTTTAAGAAACTTTCCAGCTGTGATAATAGTAGGCTTTGATATAAATGGTTTACTGATTGATTTGCACAGTAGGCCAAACTGGGCCAAACTGGTCTTTCAGTAGTTATTTAAGAAACTACTATCGACACTGTACCTGTGATGATATTTAATGAGTATACATGTCTTCTGCATCTAAGTTAGTTGTGTAAATCTGTCAAGGGGTATCTTACTTAACATATTGTCATGAGTTTGTTTGTTGGTGCTGTTTCCTGTGTTGTGTTTTATTTATGGGAGATATCTTTTTTCTGCAGATTGAATGTCAAAGCTTTCATCAGTAATGTGAAGACAGCTCTTGCTGCAACTAACCCAGTGAGTAAATTTAGAATCTTAATCCTGAATTATTATCAGTCCTTTATTTGGAGACTTGAGTGCTTTTTCCTCTTTTTGGCAGGCTGTGAGGACTTCTGCCATTACATTGCTGGGAGTAATGTATCTTTATGTGGGACCTTCTCTGCGAATGTTTTTTGAAGATGAGAAGCCAGCCCTTCTCTCCCAGATAGATGCAGAATTTGAAAAGGTATGAAGTGGAGCTCTCTTGCTACCAAGTATCATTAAAGCTACTTTGAAACTTCAGTAGCTGGAGTTTGTAGTAATATTGTGGTCTAACCCTTGGGCTTGTAGTGGAACCAGATTCTTTAAGATGGTGCACACAGGTTGCAAATTCATTATGTGTAGCTATCCCAATAATCATTTTTTTCATTGTGAACTTTAAAAGTTCCTGGGTGTGTTTAAATAGTGTAATTGTTTAGAAGTGTGTTGTCCTGAGCCAGTGCATTCATATCATACAAGTGGTTTTATTTCTATTGTCAAATGAAAACTTGTAAAATTGTTGTTTCTGATTTTGTGTTGCTTGCAGATGCAAGGGCAGACAGCGCCCGCTCCAACTCGTGGCATTTCCAGACACAGCGTGGGAGGGGGAGATGATGGTGAAGAAGAAGAACAGGAGGAGGTTGGGAATGATGCTGTGGATCTCTTGCCAAGAACAGATATTGGGTAGGTTTGGATTCTAGCACCTGAAGATGCACTTCCACTGCAGTTGAAAACTTTGCATTTATAAATGCTTTCTAAGCACTTATAAATCTGTGGTGTTAAGCACTCAAATACTAATAGAGATATTACTAAATAAACAGGCGCTTGACCTGTTTTTTCTCTTGCAGTGATAAGATCACAGCAGACCTAGTGGCTAAGATTGGGGATAAAAATTGGAAGATCAGAAAGGAAGGTCTAGATGAAGTGACAAGCATAATTAATGAAGCAAAGTTCATACAACCAAACATAGGAGAACTTCCAGCTGCTCTGAAGGGTCGTCTCAATGACTCCAATAAAATCTTGGTATGTTTTTCAAAATCCTGTTTTAGTTGTTTCCAGCTCTGGGAACAGAGTAGTTAAGATTTCTGAACCTTGATTATTACTGTGCGGCCTCTTTCAATGTCATTAAATCAACAGTTGGAAAACAGTGAACTGTGTGTTCCCAAATCATATATTTGCCTATTTTAATAAATATTTGCCCTTTTTTCCTTTAAAAATGCTTCAAAAGAATGGAAAATCTACCTTTACTCTGAATGTAATATGAGGATATCTTAAAGGAATTTGACTAATTGCTTCATTTGTAACCAAAGTGAATTGTCTCTTGTTTGAAAATATTTTTACTTGAAATTTAATTTCTCAGAATATGAAAGTATTTTTTATTTTTTCAGTGTGATGAACTTGAAGGCTGGAATAGGTGTCATTGAGCAGGCACTCTAAAGTAAAAGCTTAATATATATCAGTGTCTCTTTTCCCTGTATAAGTGGGAGTTTTTGCACAAATGCTTGTAACACTTATTTAAAACCTTTTTTTTCCTTATGTGCAGGTGCAACAAACACTGAGCATTCTTCAGCAACTAGCAACAGCAATGGGCCCCAATATCAAACAGTATGTGAAAAATTTGGGGATTCCTGTCATTACCGTCCTAGGAGATAGTAAGGTAGGACAGATGTCAAGATCTCTTTGCTTTTTGTGTATCTAAGCTATGCCTGAAAGGTGGATGGTGGTTAAAACCTCCTTGGAAGCTTACCAGTTTCTTTTTAAAAGTTCTTGTCTGAATGACAACTTAATATTCAAATATAAATATGTGCCTGAATGTATATTCAGACGTATTCCCCTCCTTGTAACTAAACCCAATGAAACAATCTGGCTTTTAAATGAATGTGGTGACTGTATGCATATTTCTGCTGCTGGAAGTACACTATTTTAGACACTGAATGGGTTTGCTTGGTAAAGTTTCTTGTAGAATTTTTAGTGTATCACAGTGGATTCCAGTGTACATTGTTGTCTTTGTCACTGTGTAGGAGACCTTTGAATTGTAGGTAGACATAGAACATTCACAGCTGATGCTGAAGCTTGTATAAATAACATCAGAGTCGAGTTTCCCAGGATGCTGTGTCAAGATCAAGCTTAGGACCATGGCAAAGAGCTATTTGAAGCAATGGGTAAAGAGGCTTGGGAAGGTGCCAGTATCTTGTGCCAGAAGTCATGGGCAGTTATCAGAGATGGCATACTTCAGCTGTCTCTGCTTGTGAGTAGGAAAAAGAGCAGAAGCTGGATCTACCTATACCAAACAATGGAAGGACTTGGACAGATTCTAGGGATAGATAAAAATCTCCTGATTCATATTGTTTTCTCTTTAAGAGCCTTCAAGAACTGAGATTTTATGTGACTGTTAAATTCTTCTTTTAACTCACCAATTATCCTGAGGTAACAGCAAGCTCCTTTTGTAGAGTCACAGAACTTCTTAGGTTGGAAGGGAACCCTACAGACTATCTAGTTCCAACCCCACTGCTATAGGGGGGTACACTTTCCACTAGATCAGGTTGCTCAGAGCCCCAGACTGGTAGGAGAGTTTGTGGTTTAAGGATAAGACCAATTGTGATTAACTTAAGCTGTTACTAAAATGCATAATGCTGACATAACTGGTAAGCACTATAATGCTGACAGAAGATTGTGTGCTTGTTTGAACACTGTTACACTGGTAATTTTTTTAAGTACTGCAAGATTTAACTAATTTATCAAATTTGTCAAGTTTTTGAAGATGAGGATGGTCTGTTTTGGGTCCTACTTCAGTATGTTTATAATGGACCCCCTGAATAGCTGAGGAAAATAATCAGCTTGAAGCATGAGTGAAGTCAAATTAAATTTGGGTGATGGGAAACAAGGCCTTGTCAAAGAGGCTGATGAGCATGTGTTTATCTGCAGCACATGAGTTACTACTTTTCCTCAATGAGATGGAAGATGGGAGAAGTTGGTAAAGAAAGGCTGCTGACTTCTTGTTTACATGTATGCCTGGATGTTACTTTTGCATTTAATATGGTTCATACTCACCTAAATGAGTTTCCTATGTATGAGCTTTCCTCAGAATTCAGCCTACAGGAGAGGGTCATATGTACAGAGTCATGTCTAGACTGATAACATTTTAAAGAACCGTGATTGTTAAATATTCCACATGGCTTCTTATAACTTCATATATTACTCTAAAAAAGGGTGCTGTTCTAAATTTTGCTTGGAAAAAATACTAAAGATGGAAATCAGTAGGAGTCAGAGGGCTCCCTCATTCCTGATGTGACTTTTGCTCATGTGTATCTTAAATGAGAGTGCCCTAATAGCAGGCTCCATAATCCACTTGCCTTGATTTATGGATGTGCAGTCTATTTTAAGCACTATATAAGTCACTAATGTTATTTTTTAGCTTCTTGGAGAGTTTGACTCCCAGAATTGTCATCAGTGAATGGTAGCATGTAAAAGTAATTTTAGAGATACCCTTTCACCCTCTTTATAAGACTTATTTTTAAAAAATTATGGTAGATAAGTATAATGTCTGATTTGGAGATTGCTGCAGCTGATATCATCACTGAAACTAAATTCTTCTGAATCTTAGACTTCTCAAGCTGCAAATAACAAAGAGATTTCAAAGCCAGTGATGTGGAAGCTTTTTGCTTTCATAGGAAGGATGACTGTTGCTTCTTGTGTCGTAATCTTCTGACCTCTCTTTAGGTTTATTCTTTTTAAATCTTGTTCTTGCTGCAGAATAATGTTCGTGCTGCTGCACTAGCAACTGTAAATGCCTGGGCCGAACAAACTGGCATGAAAGAGTGGTTGGAAGGGGAAGACCTGTCTGAAGAGCTCAAAAAAGAAAATCCTTTCCTAAGACAAGAAGTAAGCTTCTGTCAAGTAAACTTGTGTGTCAAATCAGACTAACCTTATGTACTATGGACTCTTTATCTATGCAGACTGAAATGGCACAATACTACCATTCTATGGGAAAACAAGTAGCTTTGTATTTGTACTGACATAAAATTGTTAAACCTCAAAAGTAACAAGTAAACCTCCTAGTAACAAGCTTTCTTCCTGCATGATAGCTGTCATTTAGACTTCAGTGCCTCTAAAATGAAACTTCTGTCTATTTTGATTAGCATTTTAAGGGCTAGTGTGTGTTCTCTTAAATTCCCCACTGAACAGAACTGGAGACTTTAAAAAGAGCGGCTGGAATTCTGTTCCTTTCAAAAGGAAGAAACAGCCTGCAAAGAGACCAGGCTTAAAGTTTTAAGATAGTTGTGTGTTAACATGCTGTACTTAACTTTTAGTTTTTGTAGTTGCTGATACGAAAATTGATGTTGTTCAAGAATATTTGTCCGGAAAAAGTTTGAGTGGGTTTTTCCTACTTACATTTTAGAATGTCATGGTATGTGAAGGACTACTATTCAGACTCTCATGGCTGCCACAGCACTGTGAACACTTCTTTAAAAGCTTTTATTTTAAAACTTTCTTTCAGCTTCTTGGTTGGCTGGCTGAGAAATTGCCTGCCCTCCGTTCTGTTCCTTCTGACCTACTCTTGTGCGTGCCTCACCTGTACTCCTGCCTTGAAGATCGGAATGGGGATGTGCGCAAAAAGGCCCAGGATGCCCTGCCGTTCTTCATGATGCATCTTGGCTTTGAGAAGATGGCAAAAGCCACTGGCAAGCTGAAGGTACTTCTGTTACAAAGATTAGATCATGGGATCTTGAATGAGTGAATATTAAGTTCTGTTCACAGTCTCATGACATGCTGTCTTGAGTCATGTAAGCTTGTCTGCATTGGGTATTTTCAGGGGGACTGAAAATAGTATCAGAAGCTATGAGCTAGAGCTTTCTCTGCTTCAAAAATGGTTACTGCCATTACAGGCTTATTACTTCAAGAGCTTGATATTTATTCACTCTGCTTTTCTTCTGAAAAAAATCTACTGGCAGATAGTTTCCATATCAGTTCCTGGCCCTTTCTGTGCCTTTGTACTCATACTTCTAACATGATTTCTAGCAGTTTGCTTTGGCGTATGGACCCCTGGGTGGAGAGTAGGCACTCCACTGACATCTGAAGGCCACTCACCTAGAACATATTGCTGGTTTACCTATTTCCCATAGATCTTGCAGAAGAAACTTTAATGAAAAATGTTTTAACTCAGAACAGAAGTATGTGAGAACAATGACGTTCAGAGCGTTGATTGTTTCAAACTACTTTTGGTTTTGTTGTCTGTAGCATGTATTGGAAAGATTAGTGGTAGACATCACTAAATTTATCACTTCTTTTCTGCACTTTTTGTTCTCTAGCCAACTTCCAAAGACCAGGTGCTGGCCATGCTTGAGAAAGCCAAAGCCAACATGCCAGCCAAACCAGCTCCTCCTGCTAAAGCATCTTCCAGAGTGGTAGGAGGAGCAGCTCCAGCCAAATTCCAACCTCCATCAGGTAACCTCTCTGACATTTTGGGAAATGACTGAGAAAATGGTGGATTTTGAAGCTTTTTGACATGGCAGATGAATAAATAGACTTAGATGGAGAAGAGGTATTCAGTATAGTTAGAGTTCTGATCTTTCTTGCATTTGAATCAGCTTCCAGTGTAGGAGGGTGTTTCCTTTCTTCACAACCATCTGTCAGCTGCTATTTGAAAACTTGAAAATATCTGCTTGGTATTGAGGCTAAAACCAAGCTGGGCTTAAGGGGGAGGTTTTTTCTAATACTAATCTGATTTTAATATAATTTTTTTTTATGTTTTCACTTTTTTCTTTTTCTGGACTGTTCTGTCAGTGTAGTTCACTGTGGGACTGCCAGAATGCTTGTATGATGGGATTAGGGGACAATTGATTTGAGGTAGTCCTGCCTGCTAGGGCTAGCTTGCCTGCTCAAACCAACAGCTCTAGACATTAGCCTGCACAGTATATATGTCTGCATATATATGTCTGTTTTGAAAAATGACAAATTGGCTGACATACCATGATCTTAATTAGGAAAACTTTGTATGCTAAGATAGAATTTAAGGGACTTCTTCAGTGGGTCTAGAATCCTCAGACGTATGTGTGGTTAATCATATTGTATACACAGTTTTTCTTATGTCCTAAGAACAGAAAACTGATCACCTAAAATGGGCTTCTGGATAACTTTAAATGGTCTATTGTTTCTCCAGCATTCGCTGATGATTTGGGGTCTAATACCATGGAATCCAAGCCTGATCTCAAAAAAGCCAAAGCAGGAGGACTTTCCTCTAAAACTAAGGTATGTTTTTCCCATTTTGTGTAAAATCAGTTTTATGAAGTTAGCAGCTGTCGTTTGTTAATGATATAGGTAGAAGAGTGTAGTCCTTGGGAGGGACAACTTTTGTTAAAAATCTTCATGCTTGTCTGAACTCTGAAATGACAGGTGTTCCCATATCACTTACCGGATCACTGCTTTTTCATTACCTATTTAATTCCTAAAGTCCATATTGTCCAAAAACCAGTCTTATGAGCAACTCAGTCTGTTCTAAATTTTCTTGGCCTCTTTGATTTTGTGCTATTGAGAATTTATTCTTACCATTCCTGGTCCGCTATTAGACTTGAATGTTAATTTTGAACCCATGTATCAAAAGAAATTAATCTCTGCCTTACAATATGAAGGGGAAAAAGTTCTCAATCAAAAGTGCAAAAAAGGAAGGGGTGTTCTTAAAAACATAATAATCTCAATGGATTACGGTCAATTTTTGGTTAGGTTTTTCTGTTGTTTTGTGTTACAGGGATTTTTTTTTTGATCTTAATAATAAAGTTTGTTGTATGTATGTAACTAAAAATAACCCCAATTGTTCTACAGTCCTGTTGTCTCCATTGTCTTCTGTAACAAGAACATTTGATGTAGGTCCTTATTTGTGGCAAGAATGAGTAAAACAAACCTTGAAGGATGTTGTAGGTTTGCTGAAGTCTATACAGTGTTCTGTCAGAACTCTGCTGGTAGAGTTAAGACCTTTGTTGTCAGACAGCTGTTTACTCTTAAGAGTTTGCATTCCAAACCTTTGAACAAATGCACAGCAAAGACTTTTCTATGGCTTATTTACAGCAGTCAGATGTTAATAGCAATATGTCCAAGGGTAATGCCCACCTGTCCAAAGCTAATACAAGCCTCAGCAAGGGTGGTTCAAGTCTGACTAAGAGCCAGCCTATCAAACAGGTACCACATTGGCTTTTAGGGATGTGTGTGGGTGACTGGCACACTGGTTGAGAGTGATGTGTCATAATTCACAGGGTACTGCTGTGCACGCTGTCATGGGTATTGCTTCCACAGCAGCTGAGCACATACTTTTAAACTTCTAATCAAGATTTTTCTTTCAGCTTCTCTCTGGCTCTTATACACATAGGCAGCATGAGGGTGCCAAGTATCTAATGCTTGCAGTTGCTGGGACTGAGGCATAAATATGGCTTGTGTTGCCTCCTAATACCTTGCTTCTTTCAGGGTGTACAGGGAAAGAAGGTGCTAAGCAAGCCTAATTTGAAGGAAGACGATGATAAATCAGGCCCTATTTTTATCATTGTCCCAAATGGGAAGGAACAGAGGATGAAAGAAGAGAAAGCTCTGAAGGTGAGAAAAATCAGAATGTTTTCCCAAGTTTTGAAATGGAGGCTTTTAATTCATTCTTTAGTTTTTAATTTAGAATTAAACACACCGTGGCATGTGCTAGCCACTGTTCGTCTCTTGGAGTCTGATTCTTGAGTTGAATTTCGTACATCAATAGTGGCCTTAGTGTGGTGTTTCTTTTTTGATTTTCAAATTCTGTGCAATATACTCTATCATAAAAGCCAAAGGCCTTTTTATATTTTTCAAGTTGTGAAGTATCATTAAGCTTAGTCAGTTGTCTTTAGGCACAATGTCAGAGTTCTAGGATACATTGCAAATGCTTTAATATACTTAGCAATTCTGGAATTTAGGGAAATTCTGTTACTGAAAATATGCATGTTATTTGTAACGTGCTTGTGGGTAGTCCTGGAGCTTAAAAACAACTTTAACTGGTAATTATTAAGATAATGGCTTAAGGATAACCAGTCCATATGAAGAAAACTTTTCACGTTAAAAAAAGGTGAGCAAACACCACTGATTTTTCATTACTTATTGGCAATAAGAAGGCTTTGAGAACAGATTCTAAAGCAGAATTAGAAGATGTTCAATCAGCAGCATCTGTCAGGAAGAAAAGGTATTGCTTGCTCTAAGTTCTAAATGCTGCCTTTTACAGGTGTTAAAGTGGAATTTCACTACTCCCCGTGATGAATATATTGAACAGCTGAAAACTCAGATGTCCACTTGTGTGGCCAAATGGCTACAGGATGAGATGTTTCATGCAGACTTCCAGCACCACAACAAAGCACTGACTGTTATGATTGAGGTGAGTTTGGATGTGTGATAGAGGATGAGGCTGATAATGAAAGATACTATTTGAATTAAAATAAAATAGAAATTCTCTGAGGAGTCAGGGGTCATTGTTCTGTGTAGTTGAAAGCTAAACATACATAGAAGTAATTTTCAGAGGTATGAGGAAGTTGGTATTAATACTGTTTCTCAGGAGAAGGGAAAATTTCTTCACCAGAAACTTCTGTTAGAATTTCAGAAAGCCATATAAGTTAAAAGTGAGTAGGTATGGTTCTAAAAATCTACCAATAAATGTAGACTATCTTACCAGACATAGCTTAGCTTATTTTCTTGTTGAATAGTGTATATGTGTGTTTCATTTACACGACTTTGTTGTTTTTACTTCCTTCAAGCACTTGGAGAGTGAAAAAGACGGAGTCATCAGCTGCCTGGATTTGATCCTAAAATGGCTTACCCTGCGGTTCTTTGATACCAACACAAGTGTTTTGATGAAAGCACTTGAGTACCTTAAATTGCTTTTCAATTTACTGAGTCAAGAAGAGTATCACCTCACTGAAAATGAAGCATCCTCTTTCATCCCATATCTTATCCTAAAGGTACAATTTGTTTTACAGAAACTAACGTTATTTTTCATGAAGAATATGGCAGAATACCATCAAACACTGCAATGTGTTCATTCTAAATATATTGTGAATGGAGTTAAATCTACTTGGTGGCTGGTGTGAGATTCAACAGGCCGTGTTTTTTTAACCTAGAGAAAAGGAGGCTCGGGGGAGATCTTGGTGCTCTTTATAACTACCTGAAAGGAGATTGTAGTGAGGGGGGTTGGTGTTGCCTTGTCAAGTAACAGGTGAATAGAAGGTTTCTAAATCATAGGGATGCTGAGGAGTACTTCTCATGAAATTGTAATGCCTACTTTTGTTCAAATGGAGTTTTTATTGGTAGTCTTTGGTATGGTAGGTAAGTAGATAAATATGAATCTTTACAATACCTGAGTTGGAGCATTAACAGAGTGTGACAGCAAAAGGCCACAAGCTGCTCTAGGGGAGGCTTACATTGGATATTCAGAAAAATTTCTTTACTGAACACATTGTCAGTCACTGAAACAGGCTGCTCAGGGAAGAGGTTGAGTGTCCATCACTGGAAGCATTTAGAGGACATGTAGATGTGACACCTGGGGACACGTTCTAGTGGTAGACTTGGCAGTGTTGGTTTAACGGCTTGAGCTGATGATCTTAAGGTTGCCTTTTCTCACCTTTATGATTCTGTATTGCGTATTTCCTTTAAAAGCCTTTGGCAAAAACGGGATTTTGCCTTGAGAATGATTCTGGCTTTCCTAAGACTATTTAGAATAGTCAAAAGTATCATGAGACTGTATAGAATATTCTGTATTTCTTCCCCACTTTTCATTTTTTTGCATCAATTTTCCATTAGGTAGGAGAACCGAAAGATGTCATCCGTAAGGATGTACGTGCCATTCTGAACAGAATGTGTCTCATCTATCCAGCCAGCAAGATGTTCCCTTTCATCATGGAGGGGACAAAATCAAAAAACTCCAAACAACGTGCAGGTAGGAAATGGCCTGTTGAACTGCACATATGCAAAGTACTTGAAATTGCTTTGGTTTGCATCTTGAAAAACCCAGCATAACAGTGTTGGGTGGGATGTTTGTGTGTACGTGGCATTTCATGTAGATCTTTGTAAGTGTTTAAAGGGTCAGAATTTCAAGTAGTATCATATTGCTTTTTATTTTTTGGTGTCTTTGTACTTTCCAAAGACAGGTAATCTTAAGTTGCTATGATTAGTGAGTCCCTTGAGTAGGCTTGTTTTCTTAGTGAAACAGTGCTGGGTAGAATGGTGACAATACTGTTTTTCTACTCACCAAGGGAATCAGTTAATCTGATCAAGAAATGTCTCTACACTGTACATGTCTCACCACAAGTAATGTGTATAATGAAGTGGTGGTGTTTGTAGTTCAAACACCTCCCTGGTCACTTTGAAAATATCTTATCCTGATATAAGCAGACAGTTAAATTCTGTACATGATATATTGCAGGTTCACAACTGTTTACCTGAATGTGATGTTAACTAACATTGCTCATACCTGGTTTGGGAAATACTTGAAGTGTAGAGGGGTGACTGACAGCTTTTAGATAATATCTGTGAAGCAGTATGCTGTAGCTTACTGTTGATCCCATAAACCACCTAGAGTATATCTATCATCAGCTTTGTGATTGGCAGTTCTCTATAGTGAATGTTTAAGTTGTGCAAGCAACACAGGAATTGGGAGGGCTCTCTTTCCAGCAGCTTTAAAGTTGAATGTGCATATGTTATTTTCTTCTTGTAGAATGCTTGGAAGAGCTTGGATGTCTGGTTGAATCGTATGGCATGAATGTGTGCCAGCCAACTCCAGGAAAAGCCTTAAAAGAAATGGCAACTCACATTGGTGACCGGGACAACACCGTGCGCAACGCTGCGCTCAACACCATCGTGACCGTCTACAACGTCTATGGTGACCAAGTGTTCAAGCTGATTGGAAATGTCAGTATAACTCCAGATAAGTTTATGGGAGATTTGGGATTGAGGTGCTGTGCTTGGTTTGGTTTGTGGGATTGTTTGCTTGCGTCTTGGTAATGTTTCTAGTGGCGCTAAAGCTGCTTGGAAAGTGATAGATGTTTGAATGCCTTTACAGCTTTTTTGTGTTGTGTCATGTCATATGCCATAGGGCATACAAGCTATTGGATGGGTATTTTATGGAATATGACAAGCAGGGGAAGCAAGGCTGCTCCTCTTTTCTTTTTTTTTAAACTTCCATCTTCTTGAAAAGTTGAAATTTGATGTGACTCTTATTTTCTCTGGTACCTATGATAGTTAATGTTGCATTTTCATTAACATTTTAGATTCCCATTCTATTTAACTATTGTTCAGAGTGCAGTCTGCTTCTGCCTCAGTTCTACATAGTCTGTTTGCTTTTGAATTTTCAAGGTAAAGGAAAAAATGTAGCACCTGAACAATTTCAGCCCTTTCTAACCATGACTTTCTGAGCTTCAGTATGGTCCATCTGTGGGTTCTCAGGAAGGTTTCTAAATCATAGGGATGCTGAGGAGTACTTCTCATGAAATTTTAGTGCCTACTTTTGTTCAAATGGAGTTTTTATTGGTAGTCTTTGGTATGGTAGATAAGTAGATAAATACGAGTCTTTTCAGTACCTGAGTTGGAGCATTAAGTTGTCTGATCTGGTCTTCATATGGAATTATGAGTACACTGAACAGGACAACTGTCAGAAGGCTTCTGTGGCAGGGTCCAGAGTGTTAAAGCACTGCCTGGTCTGCTGATAGGGAATATAGAAAGGTGGGTGGGGTTTTTTTTGTTTGGGGTTTTTGCAGCAACACATGCAAAAATTACAAACATGGGATAGTAGTATAGCTTGAATTCAAGATGAACTGTTTCTTGAAAGTTACGTGGGCTAGAAATAGGTGTATTCTGCATTAGAGCTTGTCAACATGAGTTAATTCGCTCTTGAAGTAGCACCTGACAGTCCAGAGTGTCCTGGTGAGTTTGCTGCTAGGCGGTAGCATTGACAGTTCCCACCTTCGTATTAGAGAACTTCAGTCTGCACTAAGAGGTATGGTGTGAATCCTGTAGGTGAGTGAGATTTCCAAAGCCCATTCAGCTCAGGCTGAGTGAAAGCTTTGTTACAGCTTTCAGAGAAAGACATGAGCATGCTGGAGGAAAGAATAAAGCGCTCAGCCAAGAGACCCTCTTCTGCTCCAGTGAGACAGGTAGAGGAGAAACCTCAGCGTACTCAGAACATCAGCGCCAACGCCAGCATGATACGCAAGGGACAAACTGAGGACATGTCCTCCAAACTCAAGTATGTAATGTTATATTGTGGTCTCTAGCCTGCATAGTGTATGTGCTAATATGTCTGACAATGTCATTTTAGTTCTTGTACCATCATCTTTGCATGTTGTGAAAAATGGGCAAATAATATAAATCTAAATGTCTGAAATTTTTTTGTCTTGTCTGTCTTGAAATCTTTCTAAATGGTCTTGTGCCTTTTTTCACTGCTTCTCCATGGACAGAATTATGTATCGCACTTATAGGATGTAAGTACTGCCCACTAACTCCTTGGTAGCAAGGCTCTTTTATTTTTCAGTTTCTGTCCTAGCCATCCCTTCTTGAGGGTGACGGGTTTGCCATGGCTAGTTCTAGGTTATTTACAGGTCTCTGAATTAAAGAAAAGAAAGAAAACAAAGACAGGTTTCTGCCAAGGTGACTGTGGATGAAGCTGCAGACAGACATGGCACTTCCACATTAAGCAACTGTTCAAAATATTGGGAGAATTTTGAATGTGTTGCATTAAACTTGGTATTTGTTGGACCCTGTTCCAGTTATGTTAGATGTAAAGCACAGAAATGGATAGGCATGTGTGAATTGTAGAGCCTGGGGCAACAGTACCCAAAACGAAAAGCTCAAACTATTCCTTGCCACCTGCTCATTATTTTGGAATAAAAGTCTGCTGACAACTATGTATTAAAATATTTCCTTGAAAAATCTGATATGTAGCGTAGGTCATGTGGGGATGCTGGGAGTCTTAGATTCAGAGGAGGTTACTCTGTACATATGCATCCTGTCCATTATTTAAATAAACCAAAAGCGAAAAAAGCCACTCAAACTTTAAAGTTATATTCCTTTAATAATACTGTAAACTATGCTAGGTATCTCAAACCATGCATACCTAGCACAGGTACAGGGCATCTTGTAGTTTACCAGAGAAACTAGGAGGACAAGTAAGTAGCAGCTGCTCTTCTGGCCTACAGGACTAGGGAAGAGGCAGAGGAAGTTAAAGGGCTTGAATATAATCCAAACTGCAAAACCTGTGCTAGTATGAGAGCTTTAGGGCTACCAGTGGATGCTAGTGCTAATATTCTTGCCTCTTGTGTATTTATAATAAATGCTGTATGTATAATAAACTAAAATTCTTTCCTGGTTTCTATAGCCAAAATCGCAACATGGGCAGCCACTCTGAGACAGCACATACAGTTCCACGGGAATTTCAGCTGGATCTTGATGAAATTGAAAATGACAATGGAACTGTTAGATGTGAGATGCCAGCACTTGTACAGCACAAACTAGATGACATCTTTGAGCCAGTCTTGATTCCTGAGCCCAAGTGAGTTTAGTTTTAACTCCTAAGTGAAATCAGCAGGGCTGCCTGAAGAGTATTTTAAGAAGGTGAATTGATAGTGCTAGTTTCTACATTCAGACTTGTTTTCATAAGAGGGTAACTTATTAGAAGAGATGGCAAAACAAAGGTCTGTTGTACTCTTCTGAAATCTGGAGGGCAGTTTTTTTAATGAAAGACAAGTGTTCTACTTAGGCATTTTTATAGTTAGAGGATCTTGAGTTTGTAAATGCATCATCACTGTCTTTACAAATAGTGCAATAGACATGGTAAAAGGACTGATTCCTTCCTTGAGAATCCTCTGTGCAGAATGAAATCCTTTTCCCTTGTCACTAAAGCATCATTGAAATACAGCAGTTAAGTGTATATTAAAGTAGCTCTCCAAAAAGCAATGAATCCTGTTTCCAACCCTTTAGAATCCGTGCTGTGTCCCCACACTTCGATGACATGCACAGTAACACAGCTTCTACTATCAACTTTGTCATTTCCCAAGTAGCCAGTGGTGATATAAATACAAGCATCCAGGCTCTCACACAGGTAAGTGAATTAAGGTAGCAACTAATCACACTGTACCAGACTTTGCCTGCGAGGGTGATGAGTTGCACTGTGGTGGAGCAATCATGTCAGGTGACGTGGGCTCTGCTCAGAATCTCCCTGATGACAAAACTAAGTGCACAGGGGCCATCTGACTCGCTTTAGCAATAGAAATTCCACTTGAAAGATGCAGAATAAACTTAACCCTTTTTTCATTAGTGCTTCTGTGTTATATTTTTGGTTTGTCAAATTATTTGTGCTATGAGTTTGTAAAAGCCAATAAGTCAGTGAGACTTAACTTTTAAACTGTTTTAGAGATCCTTAATGAAAGGATTGTCTTGCCCCATAGTTTTTGCATGGGTTTAAGGTGGCTTTAATTACTTAGAAGTCTTTTTGTCCAGAGGCTTTCATAAAGCTGTAAATTCCAGAATCTGTAATGTTGATTTCATTTGTGTACAGGACAGGATTGCAGTTCTCTAAAATATCAGTAATTGGTTGTGTTTGGATTAGCAATACAAGTCTCTAGCTACTGATTTTGGGTGAAAGCTTAGAATACAACTGCCTTGGCAAATGGGTTGGTCAGGGCAAAACCTTTCCTGTGGAAAAGTATTTAAATTGTTATTTTGCACTGTTTGCATTATGTTGACTTGATGGAGCATTTTGTTTTTAAATCTTAGATTGATGAGGTACTCAAACAGGAGGACAAAGCAGAAGCTATGTCTGGCCACATCGACCAATTCCTAATAGCCACATTTATGCAGCTCCGGTTAATCTACAATACACACATGGCAGATGAGAAGCTGGACAAAGATGAGATTGTCAGACTTTACAGCTGTATTATTGGGAGCATGATCACGGTAAGGCTTTGCTGTGGAAGATGAGGTGAAGAGCAAATAAATTCTGTGCAGAAGTTGTGGGAGAATGGAATGTCTGTTCTGTACCTAGATTAGCTTACTGTGGAGTCTTTCTTATGAAGGTTTGTTGCCAACTGCTCATCAATGCACCTTTTGAGAGCAGGTGGGGAACGAGAAGTTGGGAAAGGTAAGAAGGAGGTCTCTGCTTCTGCAAAATACAGCCACTAAGACTTTTATTAAGTTCTGGTTTTAATATTCTTTACATTTTAAGTGCCAAGTTGGTGGCCTGAGTATTTTCAGAAGTCACTCAGTAGAAATAACTTCCTTCATACTTGTGTTTTGACTGTTTTTACTATTGTGGGAAACAGGGAGATGTCAAGGTTTGACGGTGCAGTCTAGAGAAGTCCCTATGCTAAAGGATCATGTGCAGGGAAAACTAACACTTTCTTCAATCTGTAGCTGTTTCAGATAGAGAGTCTGGCTCGAGAGGCATCCACTGGTGTGCTTAAAGACCTAATGCATGGTCTTATTACATTAATGCTGGATTCTCGGGTTGAAGACCTTGAGGAGGGAGAGCAGGTCATCCGATCAGTCAACCTCTTGGTAGTGAAAGTTCTGGAGAAGTCTGACCAGACCAACATCTTGAGGTATGTAATGAAAACTGCACAACTGCTACTTTTCTTTACCTGTTCTCTTGTGTTCCTTGAATGGCTGAGTGTGTTAGTCATTTTGTAAGCAAAGACCAATGTCTCTAGAATCATTCAGCTAGCTAATAAAGAATTATCACTGATTGTGATCAGAAATTGACTGCACAGCTGGAGGCAGGCTAAGCAAACCAGCTTAGTATGATTCTTTGTGCTTTGAAGTTCAGCAGACTCTCTTAAATTCTTGTAAAATACCAGAAAAAAGGAAAGAGCTGTTGCACAACTGCTGGACTAACCCCAGTCTCTGGTGTGATATTGTGTGGTGAGTTGGCATCTTTTTTCTTGTGTATAGCACTTTTTCTGTGTAACCTTTATAAATTTACTCCTTCTAGTGCTCTGCTTGTTTTGCTCCAAGATAGTCTTCTAGCAACAGCCAGTTCTCCAAAGTTTTCAGAACTTGTCATGAAGGTGAGCCTGTAGTAGAGATTTTGAATTTACATGGTTTATCTGAATCATCTTACCTGAAAGAACAGATGGAGTTAAAAAAAAGTGTCCATAACTTGAAATATTTCTTATAACTTCTGTAATTCTGATCTTATTAGATGTCACATGAAGAGACTTTAAGAGGGAGCTTTAATAGTTAATAGCTTACAGAAACTTGTGTACACTAATACAAACTCCTTACAGAGGTGTACAGTCACCTTCTGGCTTGGGCACTGCACTGTGCTATGGATTCAAACAGTGCCAGGATGGGGCTGACTTGTTGTGTCCTGTCATCTGCACTGACTGGCAGAACCAACAGGCAGATGTCTGCATTGAAAGCATGAGCATGATCTGTTCTTACCATACAACACCCTTTTGTAACTGGCATGATTTAAAGATAGCTCAGGCATTCTTAATGAGGTTACACCTAAAGAACTTGTGCTGTGTGTAGGTGTACATAGCATATCTATATTATCTGCTGAAATTTCTTCACACAAAGCATTTAGTCTCCTGTTATAGGTAGAGAAGTCAGCACCTCACTTACGCATCAGCTCTAAAGAAAGATCTGGATACTGTACAGCCAGTTACAAAGAAAGTACGTACCAGTGCAAATACAGCTTGAGCACCAGACACAGTGTGTGCCTGTATGATGTGCTAGCAGAGTGAAGTGGCTCAGTGATAGTGTTGTGTAACCTCTCCTTATATAATCAAGTGCTTCGTTCTCGAGTTGTCTTGCTTTAAGCCAGCCTCTCGTTCCAGTGTCTGTGGAGAATGGTGCGTCTTCTTCCGGAAACCATTAATAGCATCAATCTGGATCGGATTCTGCTGGATATCCACATTTTCATGAAGGTCTTTCCCAAAGAGAAGCTGAAGCAATGTAAGAGTGAGTTCCCTATTAGGACATTGAAGACTCTGCTTCACACCCTGTGCAAGTTGAAAGGGCCCAAGGTCAGAGCAATTGCTGGTCATTTATTTTTTAATTGGATGTTCATGCAGTCGCTAGAGTATTTCTTTTTTTTCTCTTTTTTTTTAATTCCCCCTTTTTCTTATTTTAGATCTTAGATCATTTGACAATGATAGACAACAAAAATGAGTCTGAGCTAGAAGCTCACCTTTGTAGAGTAATGAAACATGCTATGGATCAGACTGGAAAAGCGGATAAGGATACAGAAAAAGGAGCTTCTCGCATAGTAAGTAAAGAAAATGTGTTGGCAGGGGAAGGGAGTGTAAAGCAATTTATTTAAGAAATAAACTTAATTTTGTGTTTGTGGAATATAAAGTAATGATTCCCTTTTGAACATGCAAATTACATTGGAAATACTCTTCTAAAGCAAAGTTTTCGTTTATGGCTGTTTATGGCTGTTTGGGGAATTTGTTGTGTGTGTTTACCTGAGTATTCTGTGCATATCCCCAGATGAAGTACTTTCCAGGAAATTCAAATGTGCAGTATAGGTTTTCTGCTGCATGGTACTGCATCTGATCTACTGCAGGTTAGCTATATCCAAAACAGGTGTTTAACACTTAACTTCTCAGGAGGAGTCCTACAGCTTCATGGATCTTTGCTCACATTCTGTGTATAAAGTGGCCATGTAGAACCCTGATCACTTCAAGGTTTTCTTCACCTTGGAAGCTCTGTATCCAGCCAGCAGGTCTAAGGGTGACATGGGTGTCATTTGATTTCTGTTTGGTTTTATTCACTTCGTTTTAAGTCTCCCTTTGTTTATTTATTTAGGAAGAAAAGGCTTCGAAAGCCAAAGTCAATGATATTTTGGCAGAAATATTTAAGAAGATTGGCTCAAAGGAGAACACCAAGGAGGTGAGTGCCCCCTTCCTGCAAGAGAACATAAACTAGAATGCTGTCTACAGCAGTTGGAGTAATACATAGCAACTCTTCCCTCCCAGGGTCTGGCAGAACTGTATGAATACAAAAAGAAATATTCTGATGCAGACATTGAGCCTTTCCTGAAAAATTCGTCTCAGTTCTTCCAAAGCTATGTGGAAAGAGGCCTCCGACTGATAGAAACAGAACGGGAAGGGAAAGGACGCATTGCTACTTCTACAGGTACATGTTATAGCAAAGCTTGTAGAAGCAGAGATAGAACTGTCACATGTCTCCTGGTAGAAATTAATATTTGCATACATTTATGGATTTCTGAAGCAAGCCATGTATTTTCTTGCTGCCTGTATTGCTTCATGAGGCACCATTTGTAGGGAGTATGCATTCTTTGTTTACAAAAACAGAAGTCGTAATCACACTAAATGTAGAAAACATCTGAAAGGCTTGGCAAACATGGTTCTAATACATATCCTGTAGTGTGGGTTGAACATTAGCCTGTGTTTCATTTGTCTGGTATCAAGAATTGGTTCTGTGAGGTATAAAGCTGGTTTAAAACAGCAGCAGCAGTCAGATTCTCCTTTTACCTTTTTACTAAAAACACATAAGAGGCTTTTTAATAGTAGTATTTTCTGTGGAATTAGAAAGCTTATTTTAAATAACATGAACAGTTTCTGCAGAATTAGTGATGATTCCTTTCCAATAAATTAGCTTTTTAGTTGGATGAATTACTGTAAAACTGTTCATTGCTGAGTCTTTTCATTGTAGATAAATACAAAGGAGTATTTAATGAAATATTAGGGAAGGAATGTGACAAATTACTAGCTGCCAGTAAAAGCTGATACACAGTCTAGCAAAACTACCTCTAATTTTTATTTCCTACTCATTTCATAGTGTCCTGTGAAACATTAGCCTTTTTTCTACTACTGCTCCTTCTCCTACCCCTGTATTGTAGATTCCTTTAGGAAGATGGATGATATGAGATTGTTTCAGAACTTCCTAAGTATGTCCAACTATGCAGGACAGAAAATTCTGCCTTTCATTGTGAAAGTTTGTATAACTGAGAAATATTAGTTCAACAGTTTTCAAAGCCAAATTTATGTGCCACAGTTGTCTTTTCTCTTTTTTTCTTCCCCAACTTTGTCTGATGTAGTACAACATGCTGTTCCTTATTGCAACAGTGCTTTATGTAGATTAAGGTATAAATGCTTAACCTTAATTCTCCTTTTATCTATTTTAAACCCCCTTGTAGTAAATTAGTGAGAACAAATCCTTGTCCATGCTATGTCTTAAAATTTGTAATTCTTTTAAAAATGGAAAAGGTTTTTTCATCATGTAAATTCCTTTTCTAGTCTCTTGGTAGGGAAGCTTTAAAAACCTTGTAATGTGCATTCCAGAAATCTCTTTGAGACTGAGTTGGAATAAAAAACTTCAACTTGCACAAATGAGAGATGAAGAGGGTTAGCATCAGTGGTAAGCCCAAAAGTATGACTAAACTAGAAAAAGACAGCCAACTCCAAGTATTTCCCACCTTGCTAATTTCTCAGTTCTCCTGTTGGACGTTATGGTCACTGCTGATGCACATCAGCATCTTTCTCTCCCCACACTGTTCTCTTCAGCTATTGCCTTTAGCACTTCAAGAGCTGCTCTGCAGCCACTCCTTAAATTTCTCTGTTTCTTTTCTTGGTTTTCAGTTGTCACTTCTGCAAGGAAATGAAAGGCCAGATATGTCTATACTAGCAAATGCAAATAACTAGCAAATAATAGGTTGATTATTTCTTCATCCATTGCATCTTATTTCAAGGACTGACCAAGAGGTTTACGCTTTTCTGATGTTTTAAATTTTAACTTTCCTCCTTCCTTCCCCTCATCCTCTAGGAATTTCTCCTCAGATGGAAGGAACGTGTGTTCCTGCGTCTACCCACACTGTATCTTCATCTATAGGAAACACAAATGGGGAGGAAGTGGGGCCTTCAGTTTACTTGGAAAGATTAAAAATCCTCAGGCAGCGTTGTGGCCTTGACAACGCAAAGGTATTGTACTTGACAACACTTGTAAATCCCCTAGGGAGGCACTTGATTTGCACTTTCTTCTTTTTTTTTCTTTAAGAATGCAAATGCCAGAAGGCAGATTGCAGTCAGAATTTATGATCTTTCATTTATAATGCATGTCCTAGCTACTCACTGCATGTCACTATGCCCACTATAAATGGCTTTAAACTCATTACTTGGCCAAGTAGGCTTACATTTCAATCCACTCTGTCTGCATCACTGGTGTTATGTGTCAGTTGTCTCTACAGGCCTGTAGTTTGTTATCTTCCCTTGCTGGGAAGTTGAGTCTCAAAAAGGTTCAAAGAACAACTGTTCTCTAAAAGTTAACACCTCAGGGATGAATGATGTGGAAATTCTAGATCTTTCTGCTCTGAAACAACCACGAGAGCTGAATTAAAACTTTGAAGTTTTAGATATTTTGGGTGTATAGCTACTGAGGTACAGGAATGCTGAATGAGCTTAGCATTGGAGACCTGTGAACCAACATTTCTGACAGCTCAATGATCTGTGCGTTAGGAATCTAGTGCCAATTCCTGAAATTTGAATTCGGCCATGTGAGAAGTAATGTTCACTCTAGGAATACTCATCCAGATGCATTACTGTTTTAACCTTTGACACAAATTTGAGTATCAGCTTAGAGCTCTGAGAAGAGGAAATGTTTCCTAGATGATAGCAACTCAGACAGAAATATCAGTTGGTAAAAGAACAGTGAATTGACACTCAAAGTCTTTGACAGGTTCAGTCTTGCCAGTTACTTAAAGTTTCCTCTTCTCATTCTTCTAGAAAATTCATTGTCTGCTGATGTTGCACATAGGCAGGGATTTTTCTCTTGTGTTAGAATTTAGGCTGTTCAAGACTCTGGCAGTCTATCTCAGAAAAACTCTGGTCTGCAGACAACTTTTTGATCTTGAAAGACTAGTTTCTTTGTGTCCCTGTTGACATAAAATTAAACATTAACTACTCAGATGATAAGAGCTGAGTATTGTAATTAGCTTCGCATGATTCTGACTCTGACAGCAACTGACTTCATTGCTCCAGATCCACCTATATTGTAATGCTCCTTCCCTCTGTGCTTATTGCTTCCTGTAGAGATGATGAAAAGCCATTGATTATAATTTCTACTTTTTATATGGCCTTTACCACTGTATGTCTTAACACGTCACTTTCCTCCCTCATAGCAGGAAGACAGACCCCCTCTGACGTCTCTGCTCTCTAAACCAACACTCCCTACAGTTGCATCCTCTACAGATATGCTTCACAGTAAGCTCTCCCAGCTGCGTGAGTCCCGGGAGCAGTACCAGCATCTGGACCTGGACTCCAATCAGACTCATTCCTCTGGCATTGGAACTACCCTGGCTTCACCCTCTTCTGCAGCTGCCAATATTGATGACTTGAAAAAAAGATTGGAGAGAATAAAAAGCAGTCGCAAGTAGAGATGCAAAGAGACGGTATCGCTGTTGCTTGGGGCTGTCTTCAGCTTTAGTTTACTAAACTAGAAGTCTTCATAGTTAAATGGCCTCGTTTAGGCCTAATGTATACAAACTGGTTTATGTATAATACAGTGGATTTTGGGGGGTTGAGTCATTGTGGCACAAGTATTTGTACATAATCTGCTTCTTAATGAGCATCTCTTTGACAATAGAAGGCTGTCTGTGTATTAGTTTTAGTGTACAGACCTGTAAACAACCATCCTCTTGCTCAGACTAGTTTCTCATGACTTGGGGTTTTTATTTGTAAAGTTGTCTTTAAAATCTTTTCCTAGTTCTTAACTCTTAGAAAACCTTTAGTGATTTCACTTTTAATTTTGTGAATTCTTCTCCATGTAATCCTTGAACTGTTGATTCTGTATGGACACATGGCATGAAGTAACTAATTTAAGTGTCTTTTGTAAATAAAGTTTGCATTAACTATACCAGCCTCTATAGGAACAGCAGCGACTGCTGGTTAGAGGTCACTCTCTATTCCTGAATGTTAGTGATTGGGCATCTAGAAACTGAACTAAGCTGGCATGAACCTTGGGGTTTGGATACACTATAAGGAAGAGGAGTGGAAATATACTGTCTGTGGGTGCAGTCCTGAGACTTTGCACTCTTACTTCTATGAGCAGTAGTACATTTTTCATATAGTTGCTTTTTTGTTTTGGAATAAGTTTCTGTAACTTGAAAATATTTACTTTGCTGAAATGCTTATTTTGAATTATCTAGCCCTTGTGATGCCTTTACCCAGATTGTGTGGCTCCACCTGAGGGAGCTTTCTTTGAGGGAGCCTGCTGCTGTTGATATGGAATAGAATAGCAGTGGTGTAAATGAGTCGGTGGACTCATTTATCCTGAGCTCATCTGGTTAAGCAGTGTTCTTCATGCAGGTAAACCTCACTCACTACTTCTTTTTGCTCTTAAGCATCAGATGTTACCATTTTGAAACTAAGACACCTAATAGAACTAGTCTGCAAAAGTTGTAGCCCCTTTTTTTTTGAGTGATTAGCCTTTTTCAGAAGCTCCAAATAATGAAGATTAAGACAGACACACTGTATATCCTTTCTGGCCCTTTCATTTCTAGGGAGGTGATGTATTTTCATCTCATTACTGCACTTCCATGTGAAAACTGGTTGTGAAGCATAAATTGCACATCTGTTCCACAGCTAGAACAGAGCTATTGAAGAGTTGGACAGGCAGGATTAAAATAACACACTTCTACGCTAGATTTTAATCTGTTCCATATAACTGCTGCTTTTGTTGTTTGCTATGTGGACCAGCAGTCTCTGCGTAAGAGCCATTACTGAAACTGTCTTGCCTGATTACAGTAAAAATGTGGCTTTAAAATAGTACTTGTACAACAGATCTATGCCAGAGCTTCTGCAAATGTCTGAAATCTTCCTTTCACAGGACCCCTAGGCTGGGGTTGCAGTTGACATAATGCTGCTTGGTGCTTATGGTGAGTTTGCACACTGTGATAACAGGTGATCGCAAGCGTTCTCCATCCTGTGTTAACTGATATGATGCCATCCATTGCTCCACTGCCTCCATTTAGTAGTCACAGTCTCCTCTCATAACCTGAAATGGGCATGCACTTATGGAACAGAGCTCTGTTACAAGTGGAGGTTTGGCCCTTATTAGTAAGTGCTGTGGTTTTGTGCACTTAAACTGGGGCAGTTTGTGAATAGTTTGTGTTGGCTGACACTAGAGTTACTGCCACTACCTCTCAATGACTAGCTGCTCTCTGAAACTTAGTGACATTTAAATTAATCCATATGTTCCTTTACCATATTCAGCAGACATTCTGAAGAACTATTTGTTAATTAGCTCAGGATGTTAAAACAGCAATGCCTGCAAACCTGCATAAACTATTTTAAATTTGAAGCTGAATCAGAAGTGAAATACAGGAATAATTGAGTAGCAGAAGATATAGTTGTTTTTATGAATGAGTTTTTGCCCTGTGTCTTTGTAGTGTTTGGTTGGACTCAATATCCTGGGAGTTCTGAACTAAAACTTGTGCACATAAATTAATAAAGCCTAATCTTTAGCCCAGACAATATTTAAATAACATTAAACTGAATTTTAAAAATTATTCCTCTGTATTGTTTGTAACAAGTCAATATCAACAATGACTTTCTCCAGAAACGGTATGGTTCTCATTCCCTTCTTTTGTTGCAGATTACTTGATAGTAGTGAAGAGGTGAGGCTTAAAATACAAACATTAGAAGGGCTAAACATTTTCAGTGTTCAGTGTCTGTGGTTATCAATGACTTGAAACAGTCATGAAACTTGAGCTGTTGAGGTTTCTGTGACCGGTTGGTTTTTATGCTTTATTTGGGCAATCAAATTGGGCTGCTTCAACTTGGTTCCCAGATGAGCCATCTTAAAAGGAGGTGGCCAGACACTAATTGATCAATAACTTTTTTTAGAACAACAATTTCACTGTTGCCTGTTTCTGTGACTTTATGGCACTATGAGTGAGAAGTTCTGAAATGTGGTGCCATAGGGACCAAGGAGAATTTTCTAATCTCGCGGTCATCTTAGTAGAAAATTGGGCTGAACAAATTGGGTGGTCAAGAATTTGTTTACTGCTGTACTTCTGGGTCCTCAGTCGTCCATAAATTCCTGCTAAAAAGTTTATGAAAGACTGAAGCTTGTTTTTGGAGAGATCCCTAAACAGCCTTTATAACACAAGCAAACCGTTTTAGTGCAGGATGCTTCCATTGCAGACTTTGACAATGACTGCATGAATGTCTTCCTTGAGAATCTTGCTATGCAGGTGGAAAATACACAATGAGGACCCAGCACCACCTGCTGTGTAGGAGCTTACTGGAAGTGCTGCTTAATGTATTCAAGCAGCTATTCCTTTGTAGGATGGATTGCACACAATGGTGTTGGTATTTATTGCCTGCTGTTGTAGCTGAGAACAATGTTTGTCTAATGCAAACAGCTTCTGATTGCTTTACTTTTGACATTGGTGTTCTGTGTAATGCCACAGGTCCTGCAGGGTGGTTATCTCCAGTACATACATGGGTCAAACACTACAACAGAAAATTAGTTGTCTTGAAGGGAGGAAAGGGATAGATAGTGCATGAGGGCATAATCTTGCTTGCTGTGACTGATAAGGCCATTATGTGAGGTCCAGAACTTGTTGATTATAGCTGATGGAAGGGAGTGGAAACTGTTTGAAGCACAACAGGTAATTAGCAATATAGCTAATGCTGTGGTACTCCTGGCTACTGTCATAACTTAGATCCAACCACAACTAAACTCTACATGAAAAAAAAGGAAGAAGATGGGTTTCAGAGCTTTTATTTTCAAGGGATAAGACTTTCCTTTGTCAAGTTGTAAGGATATAACTTGTTTTACTTCGGGATCTTCTATGCTTATGTTTTAAAGTGGAGCATCTTAACAAAACTGAGATCAAGCAAGATAAATGCTTCATCTACAGCCCATGATTTTCGACAACTTTTCGTATCCACTTTTTCAGGCGGAATACATGGGTGTAAAATCCGTATTTGCCATCTCGGTCACAGCCTTCTCCCCATGAAACTATTCCCGCTTGATACCAACGATTGTCATCTGGGTTCTAAAGTAAAGAAAAAATGGGATTGGCACAAGGAGCAAGAGACTTCGATAGACTCAGAGAATCATTAAGGTTGGAAAAGACTTCCAAGCTCTAGTCCAACCTTTGACCAAACACCACGTTAATTAAACCAAAGGACTGAGTGCACTCTCAGTGAAGAAATTCTTCCTTATGTCCAGTTTGAACCTCCCTTGGCACAGCTTGAGGCCACTTTCTCTTGTCCTTTGCTTGACAGGAAGAAGAGGCTGAGTGCCACCTAGCTACAACCTCCTTTCAGGAGGTCTCCCCTGAGCTTCCTTTTCTCCAGGCTAAACAAGCCCAACTCCCTCAGCCACGCCTCATAAGACTTTTGCTCTGGATTGTTTAGCAGCTTGGTTGCCCTCTCAGATCTAAACCTTGGATGTGCCCCAGGCTGTTTAATGATGGATGATGCTTTGGTATTCAGACTGGCATCTCCAACAGAGTTTATTGGAGTCACTTTGTCTCTACACTTAAATCTCTAACTAGGAATTGGCCATCACTCATGGGTCCTGCAGGTCCTAATATGCTGAGAGCTCAATATAGAAATCGGGCTGGATGACTGCAGGATCCATTCCATTGCTCACCTTGGGCATGAGCTGGGTTTGCTTCAGCCACTCAGCAATGGCTCAACTCTGCTGCTGTTTTTTAGACGATGAAGTTCAGTGTAGAACAAACCTATCTCTGTATGTCTTATAAGCTTGATCTTGTTGAACATACCTTCATTACAAAAGGTCCCCCACTGTCCCCTTCACAGGCATCTCCTCTCTTTAACGCATCAGGACTGTAACCTACAGGCAAGAAAAATGGACATTTGACTGTAGGGGGAGTGGCTGGTGTTAGCCATGTTTTCTTTAAAGTTTTGGGATAAATGGCATAAACTGTTTTGGGACCCATGAAATTGTTTACTGATTTTGTCAACTCTTGGACTTTTGTTTTTCGTGTATGTAAAAATTCTAACACTCCTGTGTTTGCAGCATTCTTGAATCCACCCTCTGTGCTCTTACTCCTGTATTTTCATCAGAATTGTTGTTAGTGTCAGTTGCACTGACACTGTACAACAGTTGCAGCTTGAGCTACTGTGCTTTTCTTGTCTTAGAAACTTATTTGTAATAATCTGTGTTCCCTGTTCTTCTATTTACTATAGAGACACATTGTTGTCCCCACTTCCACCTTCCTGTCACTGTAAGTTCTGCTTTCCTCTCTCCAGCTGTCTTCCTAAAGACTCAATGTGAAGAGGAAGAGGATTTCATTCAATCCTGATGAACTAGATAGTATCTCTGCATTTTCCTATCACCCATGTCTCCATTTTTTTGATGTCTACATCTCAGCTATTTCAAAGAATGTTGTCTAGAAAAAGAATCCGTAAGAACTCTGTATTTTCAGCACACTCATGTGTAGGCTTCCATCCTAACTCAAGCAATTTGATGCATTTAGCTGCAAGCAGCACAAATTTAGTCAAAAATCACAAGGCTTGCTTGTAGGAACTGATAATTTGCACAAGTGAAGAATACAGCAGAAACTAATGAACTGGTACATAAATCCATAGTCTCTTGGTAACTTGAATTCTGTGTCCCCTTCTCACTCGAAAAGGGTATGATGCTAGAAGAGACTTAGGAAGATAGGAGCTTTCAAAATTTGTGGCCATAAGTATGAATGAGCTCCAAAGATTGAGAGGAGCTAGTAAATAGGGTAGTGGCTGTGCAGCCTTTAATTTAGGAAGTCACTGAACTGCTCTGTGCACTGGCAAAAAGGTAATTTTATTTGTGCTTAGTTGTCCCACAGCTGCTGCTGCTAGTTAGTACCATTAGACTAGTGTCTGACACAGGTTGGTGTTGCAAACTTTTTTCCTAGCTTTAAGTTCTCTAGCCTTCATGTTTTCTGAGAGCTGAGAAAGTTCTTATCACAAGGAAGTTACTCTTTGTGGAGAGAATTTACAAATTTATCAGGAAGTAACCTTGCTGCACAAGTCACAACAGGAGCTCAGAGCCCTTGACTTCTGTGGCTGTGGACTCCAGTGTTACTTACCTGCACAGAACATGTTGTTAGTGACCTTAACTTTGGTGGATGCCTTGCAGGTACTTTGATCTACAATGGGCACATTGACCTGTTGCAGAACTGTGGGCAGGTTGGAGGGGTTAGTGGCCCATGTTTCTTTCAAGTTTCCCCAACCAGTTACCCTCCCTTTGTAACCTGCCAGCATCAGCCTGTGGAAGGAAGCACAAGTATAATTAACTGTGTTGTAACAGCTTTCTTCTGCCTGGCACTCTAATGCAAATAGCCTTGACAAGTCATCTTTTTTTTCTCTCTCTCTTCTCCTCACCTCTGCACAACCTCTTTGGTAGGCAGGCACACAGGATGGATGTAGTCACTGAAGCTGATGGGTCTCTTTAAGTGCATAAGTGCAATATCTCGGTCCATGTTCTCTTTCCAGTTGTACTTGGGGTGGATGATGATTTTATCCAACAGAGCAATCTTCTCTTTATTCTTTTCATATCTGAAATAGTCATGAAGGAAAGAACTCGCTGTACAGCAGCAGCTGAGAGTCTTCTGGAGTTTGATACTCTCAGCTTTGTACTCTCTGAGACAATGCTGCCTTTACATAGGAGCACCCTTTTAGATTTCCCAGGCTTCCTTGGTCCTTTTTACTTTAACCTTCAGGATCAGCAAGAGCAGCAAATGACAGCCCCATTAGATCCTGTTATTGAGAGGCATGTAACAGTAGCTGTAATACTTCCTTGGATACTGAATGACAGCCCAGCTCCTAAGTATCTCATTACTTCAAGAGAAAGCCTAGTTCCTTCTCACTTCATTCAGACTCTTACTTTGCTCTTACGTGCTTGCCAATCCGCACCAGCAGGTCACTTGTACTTAAGTTCTTGTCCCAGGGTGGATAAAAAAGACAGTGAGCAGCAGTCAGGATCCAGCTGTCACTGATGAGGCTGGCACCACACAGCAGCTCCTGAGGAGACTTTTTGTAGAGCATCACCTGCCTGAGAGATGAGGAGGAAGGAAGCTCTTAGCAGGACTAAATGGGTCCTGGTGTCATGCAGAAAGTGCAGAATTGGCAGTGAGCAGGAAACAGCATGGCACTATATTGACAAAACTGCATAAGTGGCTCTGTAGCAAAAGTCTTCTCCTGGACATGTATATCCTGTGTAGTAAGCCATGTACCCCATTTCTTTCACCTAGAGAAGTTTCTCATCCCTTTTGTTCCAGCAAAGCTGGAAAGAGGAAGACAAGAAGCTCAAATACACCAACACACTTGCTTTCTCTGGTGGTTGCATACTTGATTCAAGAGGTTTCTTTCCAGCTATTTTAGTACTGCTCTGTCAACCACTTGGAGAAGCTTTGATTAGAATCTGTAATTTGTGCATGCTACCCAAGATAGGCAAGCCCTTTTATTTCTACCTGCTTGAGCTGAAGAGAAGGAAGACACAATTCCCAAATGCAAAGCCAATACTTACCAGGGGGAGCTGCCAACTTCTGCATCCTCCCCATTGACAACTCTTCCTGTGTAGGAATCTAACAGCTCCCTCTCACTTTTGTCTGTTATCTTTTTCTTCTCAAATAAAGGACGAGTGCCACAATCTGAAAAAACAAGCAATCTGGCTTTGCTACTCTGCCTGATTCACAGTGGAGAACTGTTGTCTGCAGGCAGTGTGCGAAACTGCAAGGTCTTAGAAAGGAAGTGCTTACTAGCTCCATGATTGGAACTGGATATTGACTTCTGAAAGGTCTTCAAGGAATTTAAGTATCTTCCCCTGCTTTTAACAGCTTTTGGTTAGCTGATGTTTCTGAGGAACAGTGAATAGGAAGAAGCTACAGTCCTTCTGTAGACATGCTGTATCTAGAGTTTTTGCTCACCTGCTTCACCAGAACCAAAAGTTTTTTCATCAAAGAAGGTTTTGAACTCTTTAGGAATAGTAGACCGTCCTGCTAGTCCCTCAGACTCTTGATTCTCATCCTCTAGTGAGCTGTCTGAGAGATGGAAAGAAAAACATGGTACAAGGCTTAAGTGTAGTTAGTTGCAGTAATTATCAGCAATGTAAATGTTCCTTTCCCTACACAGTGGGTCTAATGAAGGAATGATGTTTAAAACACCAGTGCTCTTTAATGTGCCTTGTCTACCAGTGTGAATTGTCAGGGAGAACACCTGAGAGAGATAACAGTGCTATGCACCTAAGGCAGGGTAGTACATGTGATATATGGACAAACAAGACTCCCATGTGCATGGTGGACATACATCCTTGTCTATGCCTCCCAGCCAAGCACTTCATTCTACCCCTGTTATTTGCCACTGCCTCAAACATGTGCCAAACCTATGCAGACTTCTCACCACAGTAGGGCAGATCACAGTAGTCAAAGTGGGGTGGTTCATCTGTGACACACCAGACACCCTCGTCATCTCTGTCTGGATTCCTACAGTAATTCTCTTGCAGCTCCACTTCTGGGTCAGTGTGTTTTCCATGGAGAACCTCTTTGGCTTTCTCAGAGTTCCATGGCAGACACTTGGCTCCAGACACAGTAACTGAGAGAGTCCCTGTGTACAGCATGCCTTTCTCTGGTTCACAAGGCCCCGTTGGTTCAGGTTCTGCAGCCGGTGGAGTAAATGGAACTGTTGTTCTGTCTTCACCTGGAAAGACAGAGAGCTGTGATTTAAGCCATAGCTGGACTTCCCAGCTGCACTCAGAAGTGCTGTTAGCAAATAGCACCAGAGTCCCTTTACTAAAGCCTGAAGTTCCATGGGGCCTCCCATTATGTTTGGGAGCTTCCACTGTGTTTCCATGCATGTGGTGGCCGTCTAAAATATTGCAGTGTCAGAGGTGGTCCAGCAGTATGTGACGTGAGGCTGGCACTATTCATCATACTTCTCTTTGTCACTAAGATACGAGGAACAGTATTCTGTTCCCTTCTGGGGCATCTTGGAGAACAAGCTCAAGGGATGGGTTGTCGTCTCAGGCGTCATAATTCTTCTCTATTAGGTTCTCCAATACCTTATTCTAAAATGCTTAATTAGGCCATATTTGAGAGAGCCTTTTACTGTGGTATTCTACTAAAACTGCAAATTTAACTTTTGCCAATGTTTCTAAATCTAATAATAAGTGAAAAATTTCCCTGCAAGGCTTCTCACACTTTCTTGCAAGTGTCCTAATGACTGCAAGTTTTAAGCAGCATTTCCTGAAGGAGTGGGTATCCAGTCTGTTCTTGCTTGGCCTCAAGGTGCCTTTCCTGGTGCACAGGGGGAGTCCCCATGTGAAGAGAGACCCCATTGGACTATTCACTCTGGTGCACAACAGCCACTGGGCAAGTAACAATTACCTTAATCAGTGGGGCTGCTTCTGTTTTTTGACTCATGTCAATATGATTATAAAAGAACTGTGCACAAAACCAAGTTTTTTCTAATCCTGCTATATCCAAGCACATGGAAATGTAACTGTAAGACACTGCAGGTCAGAAATCTGGTGAACAGAGATAGCACAGATGCCTGATGGCCTCAAAGCAGAGCAGTATTTCTTCTCTGTTTTTTAGATTATTCAGACCAGAGCAGTGGTAATGGCTTTTAAAATTTCAAAATATCCCATGTCAAAATGGTTGCTGACCTCTAGCTTTTGCTTATGAGTTGTTGCTTCTAGTCTCTGTTTTTGGAAGAGAAACTTCTGCTGTGTGAGAAGGTTCTCTCCTTTACCAGTTCTTCTGAGACAGAGGCCAAGCCCCAGGGGAGAGAGTTCTGTACTGGGGAGAAATGGGAATATATATGTAACTGTAGAGGGATGGTTCTCCATGTCCAGTGCAATGATGAGAGAGGGACATCTCTTTACTTGAGATTGTGAGTATTAAACTGCACACCTCCACAGGAGAGAATGTTAAGGCAGGCAGGCAAACACAAACTGTAGTTATTTTGTCCTAAAGGTTGGAATTCAGACCAAAAGACATTATGATTCATGGCTGTCACAAATTAGAGACAACTGAGCCAGGATTTTGGGGTGACTGACTAGAAAATACTGTAGTACATTTCCATGGGACTGCTGACACTGGTTTTAATTTAGACCTAGATTAGTGTAATCTAGGGAAAACAGCTCATTGTGTATGGGCAACTCAGTGACTTTTCTTCCTCAGCTCCTTTACCCTTTAAGATGCAGCTTCTCTATCCCAACTGACCTCTGTTCATGTAAGCATTCCCCCTCCTTAACCCTCTCCTTGACTGCTTTAGTATCAGTCTCAGTGCAGTGTTTTGCTGTGAGTGAAGGGCTCTCTGGAGTGCTGGGGCATACCACACACGGGGATGGGACACGCCTCCCGTTCCACGGTTGGGTCTCGGGTATAGCACCATGGGCCTTCTGAGTTGTTGTCTGGGTTCCTGCAGTAGTTCTCAATGAGGTTGGGATAAATGGTAGCATTAAATCTATGAGAGACAAAGCTGGTTAGGCTAGGAAGGAAGGACCCCCCCCAAGAACTCAAGAGGTATGTGGGAGATGAACTTACTTAGGAATATGTGGGTATTTGCTTGTCCACACTTGACATTCAATCCCAGACTTGGTGTGGCTAATTGTTCCCTGGTAGTTCTGGCCCAGCCCAAGAGCGCAGTTACCTGTCAAAATCCCAACACAGTGTAAGCCAGAGTCAGTGGAACTGGATGTTGCATTTTGCAAGGTCAGAAGTACCTTCTCACATATCCCTTAAACTTTTGCTGGGTGCGAGCAGAGGCATCCTCTTCCTGTGAGAAGAGTGCACAGCCTAAGCTTTCTTAGCCTCATCAGAGGGAGCTATCCCTGAGGGCTCTGTGCTTTGCTTTGGCTCAGAGCCTTTCTGAGAGGCTGCTCACACCTGTCACAAGGATAAGGATATTTACCCCATGCTATTTCAGTGCACAAGCCAGATTACTTGTTGAAATGGTTAATGCAGAAATAGAGTAAGAAATAATTTCAAATTCCTCCCCTGGTATTTTTCTTTATAATTAGAAGGCTTCTCCAACATCAGTTTAATTTTTTTTTTTTTTTTTGTACAATCTCTGCAGGAAGCAAGTTCCTGGCACTCACTGTATCTAGGAGATTGAGGTCAGCATGAAGTTCATACCTTCTAGACAAGCATCCAGAATTGTCCTGGACGTTCCCCGGCCCTGACATACTAGCAAAATAAGAAGAAAAAGACATATTATATGAAAGTGATGCCTTGAGAGGCATCATCATCAATCTAAATAAGCATCATCACCAGTTTATCGTCTAGAGACAAAATACAAGTGCTTAGCCCTGGAAAGTGAGCTCTTAAAAGAGAGCCATCTCTCCAGGATGAGACAGTGCATCCTAAGGGATAAGAGTATCTGCAGGACTCAAAACAACCTACCTTGATATTTTGACCAAAATGTGTCCTGTAAAAGAGAAAGAAAAAAAAAAAGAAAATATATATTTAAGGACACAAAACATCAAACCTTTCTTGGCTACTGCAATTCAAACCAGTAAGAGAACGTCCCATCACAAAGAAATGAAAGACTAACCTAGCTCTGTTTATACCAATTACTATGGAGTCAAAGCAAAAAATCAGATACAAAACCACATTCCCACACATCAGACTCAGGAATCAAGACAGTACTGTTGTTTCTAAAGAGACCAAAGATGTTTACAACCCTCATCAACCTGCAGAGCAAGCAGAGCTTTTTGTACAGCAGTGGGCTACAGTGCAGAAGTCCAAGCAGCTGAACCTGGAATTTCTAAGGCCACAGATAACATGTAGTATTGCTCAGCTCTTTGGGTCTACATCTCTGCCATGCAGCTTGAGGCTGATTGCTTTTGAAGTACTCCACAGAGGTAGTGTCTTGCTGGCTTAGGCTCCTACGTGTTCATCTGTTGTATTTTTGGGAGTGGAATTCTGCAGGGACACCAGCCTTGGGGCTAGGAGTAAATTTCAAAAGGATGCAGCACAAATTTGGCAGAGTGAGTGAGTCTGGAAAAAGGGACAGGGCATGCAAAAACTTAAGCTCAAAAGAGTCTGAGGCACCTGCACTCAGTGTTTGGCTGCTATGCCAGTGCTTCTGTGAGTGTCTGGGACAGCAGCCTCCCATGTGTGAGGTACCATGCTGAGCTAGTGGAAGATGTTATTCAGGACCAATGGCACCTTGTCACTTCATGCATAGAGAGGGAGAGAAAGGAACCTGAGCTTTCACATGTATTACCTGCAGTGTCTCAAGAAGAGAAGCTCCCTAAGGAAGCATGAGCTTGCCTTGGGGCATGCACAGCCACATCTTTGGCTCACAGATTTGAGTATTTCAACCCTGGCCGCTGGCTGTGTGTGCAACCTGCTGGTGTCTCCCTACAGAGGCTGGCTGGGGGGATGTTTCCTGGTACATACCGTCTGATCGATGGATTCAAGGGCTTCGAAAGCCTCCTCGTAACTGCATTTCTCCTCCAGGCACTCCCGCTCCAGGTTTCCCTTAAGCATCTCTTCTAGAAATCCCTTGTTGGCACGTCGGTGGCGCTTGAGCAGTGACAATGCCTGCCCCTTTTCCAGGAAAACTATCAGGTCAGAACACTGCCAGTCAAAGGGCTGCTCATAGCCAGAGGGAACCTTTGTCTCCCCTTGCAGTTTCCAAAAACCACATGCAGCTGATGTGGTGGTCCCACAGCCCAGCCTCCCCCAGCACACCAGCACAGAGAGGAGAAGCCCTGTCAAATCTACACTCGATGATCAGAGCAGGCTCTCTGGAACTCATCCTGTCACAGCTCCCATCACTTAGGGAACAGAAGTGACAGGAACACTGCTTCCTCAGCAAAACTGCTCTGCTCGTTTGCAGTTGGAAGCTTGTTTGCTTTGAGCTTGCTGCTGTCCCTGTCCCCAGCCACTGTATTTCTTTCTTGCCAGCCTCAGACCACTGTGATAAGCACAGCTTGGTTCCATTTCATGTTCACAGCCCCTGATTTGAGACCTGGAGACAGGTCTTCCCCCACACAGTAGTGAGTCTAAGAGGACTTAACCTCACGTTAAGAAAAGACCGTTAGAGGCTCTGATAAAAGGAGCAGCGAGCAGGAAGGTGGCGTATTTTGTATGACCTAAAGTTTCGATAAGGGACAGCTGGGGAGGCAGTGGAGAATTGAAGTCACCTAGGTCAGCTGAGGAACTCTATCCCCAAAAGCCCCATAGCTGTGTTACACATGATCCTGGACTGAGCCAGTCCCCTTCCCTGCCATTTCCCAGGTGACCCATAAAATCCACTGAGTTGCTGTCACCAGCTGACAGATGCAGCTGCATCCTCCTGTGTTCACTCCATTCTCAGCACCTTTTTGCTCCCAGCTTCAAGCTTTTAGAAAGCCTGTCCTCCTGACTTGAGGAAGAAAACTTGCCACCTGTGTTACCCCTGGAAAGAACTCTGTCTGTCTTCCTCCTGTCATCTACTGGTACTTCTGGCCTTGAGTCTTACCTCCAGCATGGCCCAAGGTGAGGTGCAGAAGGCTGGAGAAGAGCAGGCCCCTCAGTATGCTGGTTTTGGTGTGCGCCATGCTGCACAGCCCTGGCTGCAGGGGAATTGCAAAGGAAGCAGAATAAGCGGAGTCACAGCCCTGCTGGGTTAATATTGAACCAGAATGAAGAAACAGGACTCCAAGTCGTGGTGTGTCAGGGACAGTGGGACTCCTATCCCTCCTCTCTTGGCATCTCTCCCACCCATCAGAGCATCTTCGTTTCCCTACTTAACTTCCTATTTCATATCTAGGAGGATGGCATGAGTAGCAAGAGGACAAGCTTGTCCCACAGCACAGGGAGAACTCAGGCTGGAGAGGTGCCTCTGCCAGCTCACAGCCATCCCAGCCGGAGAGCTTGCTCCTTTTCCCTGGCTTTGCTCCCGTGCAGCCCCTGGCACCATCACTGCCTCCCCACCATGCTGGTTCAGGTCCCTGCCACTGACTCTTCTCAGAGGCTGTACTTTAGCAGCCTCGAATGCAGGAAGACTTTGAGATCTCCTTAGCCATTCCCAGTCCTCTTTTTAGCTGCAAACCCCCCTGATTCTCCCTCATGCTCAGTTGTCTTTCCTTCTGGCAGTTATCAGCAAGCTCAGCCTCGGCTATTTTGGCACCATAACACATACTTTCAGTGTTCCCCTTCTCCCTTGCCCATGACAAGGAGCAGAAAGGGTGCCTTTGACAGCCCCGGTTCCACTGGCAGTGCATTCTTCCCAATGCTTTATAATTTCCAGCTGAGTGGAAGAGGATGAAGCAGCATGAAGGCTGGGCTCCCCCTTTTTCTCTCCCCATAGTGGAGCCTACTAAAGTCCATCCAAAAGGAAACAGAAACTCTGAAAAGCAGGGAGCTAGCACACCCAAAGCCAGCCAAGAAAACAAGGGCTTCCCGGAACAGGGAGACAGGGATGGTCTGGATGTCATGACATCAGCTATTAAGTCAAGAACTGGACTGCCAGAGCTGGGAAGGCTCTAATGATTGTTGCAGCAAGCAGACCATTGGCAAGAGTGGAAAAACAGCAGAAAGCAGGGCAGCATGGGGGTAGTCTCAGGAATTGCCACATGAAACGAAAGTGCTTCCTGCCAGCAGGGAGCACATTTTGTCCTATGCCTCTCTGCAGCTAATACATCTGTAATGTTTATCTCCATAGAAGGAGTGCAAATATTAGCATTAGGGTGGCTGAGGAATGACTCTGGACACTGGTACAAAGAGCAGTTGCAGAGGCTTCCTTTCTCACATAAGTGTACCTCCTGTTCTCAAGCACACACATCTCTACTCCCCGCTTTGGATTTTGGAGAGACACCTTTAGAAATCGCTGGGATTCCCTGGGTGGAAATGACCTGGGTGGACACTGTATGCATGGGATTAGACCCTAGAAATACCCATGTTAGTTACAGGGGAAGCAGCATTTAGGCAGGGAGCACAGGCAGGGACAGGAAAAAGCACAAACAAGAGTGGTGTGGTCAGAGCTGCTGCTGTGTTCCACACAGACACCTCCACTCCTCACTGGAGGAGGAGGCACAAGCAACTTTCAGTATTTTCAATCATTTTCTTTTTCATTTCTGCATCTCTGTATCTTCTTTATAATAACCAGCCTTTACACTGCAGCTTAAGTCAACTTTGTTATACTTATGCATAGATTTTTACCTTCTTCCTGTCTTTCTTTTAAAGGAAAGGTCTTACCACCTTCCATGGGATCATGCAGTATATAAGGCTAACTTTAAGCAATGCTACAATACAGCAGTTAAGCTGTTATAAGTTAAGCTTGGTTATCAGACAGGTATAAATATCTTCTAATACTTACCTATGCCATCTTCCTTAACATTACTTCTGTTCTGGTTCCTACATTCATTTTGTTGTTTAAGCATTTGTTTGAAAAACCCTTACTGAAACTGATGATGATTCTGTCACTATGTCTGGCTGCTTCTTTTCCAGCTGCTGTTCTTGTTTCCCCAGTGATACAAGACAAACCCACCTATCAGGGCAGCTAGGTTGTTAACTGTAACTGCTGGATCCTTTTATCTCTAGATTACTTGAGGCTACATCTATCACTTAGGTTTCTTCTATTTCTTTACTTCGGGTTTGCTTTGTAGTTGGAGATTTTCACTACATCCTGGGACACTTTCCAGCCCTTTCTGGTGTCTCCAACATTGTCAGTAATTAAACATGCCAACTCTTTACATTGTGGCCTTTTCTCATTCCATAATGTGCTTCTGGGGCTCCTCCCTGTTTCTCCCATTCCTGTGGCTAGCCTCTGCAGCAGCACAGCATGCATCAGGTATCCTCTCCAGGGGTGACTCCCACCCCTCCAACATTTAATTCTTCCATTCCTGTAAGCAAATTTTTGTAATTTCATTTTCTTTCTGCCTTCACTCACCCATGAATGGCCAATGCTATTTTCTTCCTTAGGACAAGAGATTTAAGGTACCTGTTACCATCCAGAGTTACACCTTGTAACACAGTTGGGAGTTTTGATCTTTCCATGTGTTGATTCTTCTTTTTAAGTAAAGAAAGCCTTTGGCAATCTTTTTTTCCTGTGTAACTACTTTTTCAACTTCCAGGGAGCAGAATATAGGGGGTTTGGCCTTGGCCCATTGGACCTTTGTCTGCTCTGTGATGGATTGCTGGTTCAATAGTTGGGGCATTTATCAGTCTGTTCTTAAAGTGAGTTATACATTTTGATCAAAGCAACAGCTTGGATACAATCAGAAAGATGAAACCCTTATCTCTTCACACAGAGGTTCCCCTGTCCCTGAGGGCCAGGGAGCTGCCAGGTGGGGGAGGACTTCAGGACACAGAGAATTGTCTCCTTGCCTTGCAGCCTGCTCCTTTTCATTCGAACACCTTGGTCAGGTTTAAGCCAGTTTACAAGTTGGCCAGGGGCTGAACCCTTTAAACACCACACCGTGGTGTGAGGTTTAAATGTAGCCCTTGTATGCATGCCTGACACCTGATGTGGCCCTGCCAGCAGGAAGAACCCAAATCATCCAAAACACCTTGACACTTGTCACCCAGGAGTGTTCCAGCAGCAGCCCAAAGCTTTGGTGAAGCCCTGCCAGCATGGTGGACCTCACCACCCAGGAGAGCTGTGTGCTTGCTGCCCAAACAGGTAACGATAATGGGTGTGCATGATCTCCAGCCAGCTGGGTAATCCGTGTGTCTGCTGTCCTGAAGCATAACCTTCACTGGCATTGAAAGGCAGCATGCTGTGTAACTCCTCCCTCTGCCAGCATGTGGCACCAGGCAGGCACACATCCTTTTCCTAGCTGCTATTTTTCCCTTCTCACCAGGATCCTGACAACTGCACCAAATGTAATGCACTGGTGTGAGGACTTGTTATGGATCACAATTAAAAAAGCACTCAGAGCCCACTGTAATCATTAAAATACCATTTATTGGACACAATACAAGAAAGGGCATGGCATTAGATAATCCCCCAACCCTTCAGATGCTGCAAACACCAAGCTATAGAACACTGCACAGCTATCTAGTCAGGCCACAGCACCCTGTACAGATCTAATCCCTGTTGAGGTTCACCAGCACCATGGTCTTCAGGGCTTTTATAGGAATTTCCTAGGAGTAAAAAGCTTTATGCATCATTTTGTTGTCAAGCAAAAGGTTGTCCACATGAGAACATGCTGCTTCTAAGACAAAGACATGGTGGCATCACTGCCATGGGAGTCACCTATGGGCTCCTCAGAACGAGCCAGCTAAGTTTCCCTTGCAGCCAAGTGATACGTGCAGCACAGCACAGACATGCTCCCACCTACTCAGATCAACTGTTAGGTGAACAATGTTTCTGTGAAGACTTCCTAATTCATAACAGCTCCTTCTATTTCTCTCCTGTTACCTTAAAATAAAGAAGCAGGTCAGTTACTTAGGTATTAGGGGTCTGGGTTCTCCCTGCCCCTTTCCCCCATTGCTCCCCCTTCTCTCCCAGTTGTGCTGTGATAGAGGGCACATGCTTCAAACAAAGCACATGAGCCCAGCTCCAGTGAGAGCATTCTGCAGCTGTGTCAATATTTGAGTTTGCATAGGCACCAAAGAACAGTAGGAAGCACTGCAGCTTCAAATACAAACCCCCTCACATGCCTGTGCTCCAAGCACTCAGGGAAGACTCAGCTCATGTGCCCCTATAGAGAAAATAAAAATTAGGACACCCAAAGGTTTATCAACTGAACTCACCTTCCATTTTTACATCACATCAAAGTGTCATGGATGTCACTGTAGCACCTCATCTGCAAACAGGTTGTAAAAAGTTCAAGAAAAAAAATTAATGTAGAAACCACAAAGAGCAGCTTTTAGGTGTGTCACATAACTGCACTCATAGCACCCCAAAAGGGAACTGTGCTACTTATGATTCCTTGGTGCCTCCATATTTTCCTCTTGTGCAGTGGGCATAAGAAACCCAGGGAATTTAAAGCCACTAAGCAAGACTAAACAAAAAAAAATTGGGGAATTGCAAATGTTTGAGCAGCATAAGACAGCAAGAATAGCTAAAAGTGAGGATTCAGCAAATGAACGTGGTGTTCCTATGTGAGAAGAGAGTGCAGAGCAGGCAAGTCTGAAAGACCTGTTAGGTCTGGTATTGTCAGCCCTTCCTAGGAGGTCAAGTTGACATAGCTGTGCACTTCCTTCCCACAACAGGACTAATTTACATCAGCATGCCTCAGCGGGCAAACAGGCATTGGGGGATATGGAGGAGAGGAGGTATTGGGATATGGTTGTGGCTGTGCTGTCTTTTAATGTTTTGGTGCAGGGGTAGGAAAGAAGGGGAAGAGAGGAAGCAATAATGTGTGAAGAGAAACAAGGGAAAAAATATTGAATCCAATTTGAACGTGGAGAGGAAATGGAAAATCTTCTCAGCAGAGATGAACTAGTCAACCTTTCTGTGGAGAGGTGAGGAGCCTTTTAGCTGGGGACAGTGAAAATTGCACAGTGAGACACAGAACTGTCCTTTTCATGTCCTCAGACAGACTGGGCGGTCACTGTAAGTGAAGGAAACTGACAGCAAGCAAACCAGGTGACAGCAGAGAAAGAACACTCAGCCCTAGCTCCAAGGCAGGATTTGCTTCTGCTAATTGTGAAGAATGCTCTTCATATTACAAGGTACCTTGTAAACACTTGGGAAGCTGCTTACCAATAATGTCTGGCACCACCATGAGCTTCAAATGATCAGAAGCGTTGCTTAGCTACAAGAGTAAAAGCCCAGGAAAGGGCCTGAATAGCAACAAGTAATTAAAAAACTTGAAAGGAAAGCACTGTTCAAAGTCACTGCTTTGAGACTTTTCCTGCCTTCCCCACAGTGCACTGTCACTGACTGACAATGTAACACAGGCAGAACAGAAGCACTGCTCATTAATGCTGTGTCTTCTCTAGGATGTTATTCCCATCAACAGCCAGTGCCTTCCCTGTGCCAGGCCCAGCATGTGGCTTGTGTAGGCTCATAGTTTCAATGAGCAGCTACTGCAAAGACCCACGTTTATACAGGCAGTTACCTCCAAGACTGCTAATTCTGCTTGGGGCCAAGCCACAGGGCCTTGTTGCTAACAGAGAGATGAGAGAGCTAGGTTTTGGGGGGTTTTGTTTGTTTGTTTGTTTTTTACTTCATTTTAATAAGTACAGAAGAAGATCAGCCAGGGCATGTTGGGACAGCCAGGTATCAGTCTCACTTGGGGCAGCAAACCTTGGTACACTGGGTGCATTGGAACAGCCCCACAGGCCCGTGGGCCAACGCGTGGGCCTTGAAACTCCCCTCTGAACTATAGCTCTTGCCACACTCTGTGTGCAGGAGGGGCTTGTGGCCAGGGTGGACAAAGTGGTGCATTTTGGGGTGGCAGAGCCACAGGAAGGCTTTATCCTACTCTCTGGAGCACCACCTGTGCTTGATCATCCCCTTTGGGGACAGAGATTTTAGCGGGGGGCTGGGCTGCCAGAACAATCCTCCACCAGCTCTGTATACTCCTCCTGCTACTCAGGCCCCTCCAGTGAGCCCTTCCCCCATGCCCTGGGAATGCCAGTATGAAGTTTTTGGAAGCTTTGCTCTCCTTCTCAAAAATCTCTCCTTCTGTAGGACTGGGCTTCCAGGATTCCTGCCCAGTAGTCCTGCCACCAGAGTCCTGCAGGCACTTCTGGAGTGGGCTGGCGAGAGCATGCACCTTGCATGGCTTGCCAACCAAAAGAGCACTGAATCAAACCCAACTTGAGGGAGACAACAGATCCAGGTCTCCAGGACTTGCTGCTTGCTTTCCCATTTCCAGTTTTTTCTGCTGATCTGGGATCCACACCCTTATCCAATTCTTTGCACCTGCCACTGGTCTTAACATGGTTGAGATGGGCTCAACACGCTGATTCTCAGCCCCCAGCACCCTGGTTTGCCATAGCTCATGTTTAGAAGCTTCTTGCAGCCTGTGGAAAAATTTGGTGGACAGCCTGGGTCATTGGGGACTGTAGTTTCATCAGCTACTGCCTTGGAGACTTCGGGATCCTCTGCACAAACACAAAGGCACGATGGATGAATTAACGCGGGTTGTTATGTGATATGATTGCTGCTGGATAAGAGGAAGATGAACACTGGAGATGGATACTCTGCTATGCAGTAATCCTGGGGCTGTGCAATGAGAACCACTACTTTCATGATCTTTTTCCCTTTCAAACTGGAGAAGAGGGACGAATCTCTGATTTCTCACCACAGGTAGTACCCGTGCAGCATTCCTATTGTTTCACGAGCAGTATTTCTAGGACGTATGGTCATTACTGGCATAAAACAGGACGAGACGCTCTTTTCTCGGCCGGTAGTTTCTACAAGCGACGCAGGGTCGGGCCCCCCCGCCGTCCCGCAGGGGCTGCAGGGCGCACACACACCGGGGACAGCTGAAAGCGCAAACCCGACGCTCGGGAAGGCCGGGCCGCGCTCATCCCACCCACTCTGGGCCTCGGTACGCATCTACGAGGGGCCCCGCGCCC